>CAWUFW010020607.1:0-146331 GCA_963921515.1 Calotriton arnoldi | reverse complement strand
ACGATGGCGGGCGGAAGCACAACCGCCGTGCTGGCGGATGCAAAAACCACCAGTTACCGCCGGCACGCAGCAGTCCACACGCCCGCACAATTATGATGCGAAAAGCAGGCCAAACACCGCCGGCAAGCCAGCAACACCGTCCGCCATCAAAGTGCGCCCGCACACGTAGCGGCGCAGCATAACTGACACACACCGTCCGACGAAACACGTCCCGCCCGGCGCATAAATTACGATGCCGCAAACAAACGGCTCCCACGGCAAAGAGACACCGCACGTGAAAGAGAGGCGGAAACACGGACGCAGAGCACGGACAACGGAAGCGGCACCCCGGGCATGAATCCAGCACTGCAGGCCCTTCCCATGCTTCTGCTGATGCACCACCAAGGACGCAACGTACCGCGGAGACGCAGGTAGGCACACACACAACAAGTGCACGCAAACAGCGCACACAGTGCAAGAGGCGGAAAAAGCGGACAACCCCCCACCAGCGCGTGCACACTACACATCCACCATTGCATCCACATATGACACACAGGCCAAATCCTAACATCGCAGAACACATGTGTACACACCACCTGGGACTAGGAACCAACCACCCCGTCACGGCCCCAAAGCGCCGATGACGCCGCCACACATGCGCACAACGCAGAGGCCAACCGCAGCGCCATGCATGCGTCGCACACAGACACAGGGACACAACCAAGCAGCACACACATCAGCCCCACCCTGAACGCACATGACACGTGACAGGCCGGCCACAGACATGTCCCCAACGCCCAATTCACGGACAACACCCAACGCCACACAAACGACGCACACATGTCAGTGAAGACACGCAACTGCAGGACACACCCCAGTGTAACAAACATGGCGTAGCACACAGCGGCGGCAACACCAACTAGGAGAAGCAGGGCCCCTTCGGGAAGAGGAACGCCAGTACCACACTGAAAAACCCATACCACCCTGCACATATGAACAAGACACATGAAACGGAACACCAAAGAGCCCGGGGACCGACAACAGGTGGCCCAAGAATTACATCCACACACAAGGCCCAACGCAGAGCGGAAAGGCAGCCTGCCGCCCACACAAGGGAGAGCAGACAGCACTGAATGACCTTCCATTCCAACACCGAAACCACAGCCCTACGACAGAAGCCGGTGAATACAGCCATTGTCCAAGAATAGACCAACACAGGCATGCCGAGGAGACCGACCACAGGGCAGATGGCGCATATCACAGAAGCACACAACGGACGGGGAACAAAGAAGAAAACACTCCCCCATGTCGGCCACATGCAAGTTAATTGGAAGGAGTCACACAGCACTGACCTTGAACTGTCTGAGAAGCATGTGGGAAGAGGGCCCGTGTCCTCCAAACAAGCCAACAGAACACAAGTCCTGTCTCCCCACGACTACACAGAGCTCACAGCAACCCCGGAGCGTGCACATTGCAGACTGCACACACAGCCGGAGCACGCCACCTCTACGAACCGCTGCGAAATGGCAACCGCAACACACCTACCCAACTACGCCGAACAGCTCAAGCTGTACCAAACCAACACGATACATACATTGGGATGCGATCTCCTGTCCCTGCTGAACGTAAGTTACCGACTGACTTACCGCATCACATTGTTCAGCTGCGTCATGCCCGTCTTCTACTGTCGGAGGTGTCCCTACCAGCATCCCGTCGAGATATGCCTCTCCAACCCGGCATGTCTGAAGGCGGACCTGCTACCACTACTCCTCCCTCTGGACGCACACGACAGGGCCTGCTCTGCCTATGGGGGCATGGCGTATGTGGCCAACATCGCACGCGCACTGAAATGGAACCACTGTGCCTCCACACGACGGATCATCGAGAACAGCTACATCGAATGTCACCCAGCATGCCCCATCATGGTCCTCCAAGGGACAACCTACGAACAACACCTTGACAGCCACCATCCGCTTCATTGGCTGGCAAACATGTACACCACCAATGACATGGAAGCCCTGCTGGGCGGCATCGCATACCTGACAACCTGTAAATACGTCGGACCACAACGCAGGTTCCCTGAGTGACCTATGAAGTCCAACCCCGCACCCATGCTCAGCTTCCGCACGGACTGGCCAGTCACCACCACAACAGCCATACCAAACGACCGGCAACTGTAACCACACCATCAACGACATCGCCATGACATCGGATATGACCGGGACATGCACACTGTTCCCCATCACATCCAGGAACACCGCATGCATCGTGGGAGGCAGTGGCATGGGCTCTGTGCATCGCACCCACATGGACGGAACTGCACGAACAACCAGGACACGACATGGATCCAGCGCACATGGACACACACACCGCTCAGTGGACATGAATAGGTCGCCTGGAGTCTGTGGGTGCTGCACCCCTCCACCCCCGCCCCGGGAATCCCATACCAGGACCTTTGCATGGACGACAAGTGCATACAACAACAACACGACCCCAGTGACTGTGACATGTCCAGTAACCACCACATTGCAACAACAAGTGGCACGCCGCTGCATGCACGCAAGCACATGCCCTGATGTCATCTCACATGCACGCGTGCATGAGGAACAACCGCAGCAAACCTGTCACATGGAACTGAGATGGACTGTGCCCATGATGCCGAGCGGTCTGGTAGGCTACATGTATACCGTCTGTGTCAAAGTCCGCAGCTCCGCAGCTATACGTAAATGTACATTAGCACAGCCTTGGCCAAGCAGATGTAACCCCACACCCTATCCCATTTGTTATCATGCTCAGTATATCCTCAACATGTATTCCGCTGCCAGTAGTGTCCACTATACTGCATCACAGAGGACAGAAGACTCAATATAATGTTTGAAACCAAAACTGTTTTCGCTGACTCATTTCACAAGTACGAATGAGAGAGGATGAGAGTATGTGAAGTACACGGCAGTCGTGACATGACCATGTAGTCCACTGGTATTGGATGTCAACGCAAATGAGTAGCACTACTTTGGAAGACACACATGTGTCGTGTGAAGTCGTATGGACGCAGTGCTCAGGTGGGTGGGTGCGACGGGTAGATGCGCACATGCCAAGTTGGAGCACGCCGTGTTGGGAGGGGTCATGAACAGTACACCACCACTTCCCTGGGCATTGTGAGAGGACACCTGTCGGGGGGAGTGAACACGTGTGTGCACAGCAGCCAGGCACACGTACAAAGCGGTACCAGGCGCAACTCAGCCCACCCTCTGTGGACAAGCTGGATCCTGTTGTGCGCCCGCCATGCCCCTTGACAAGGCACACACAGCCCCAGTCGACCAGGTGCAACCCCAACATAGTCAATCCGCACAGGCGATACAGGGCACGGGATGGCAGTGGAGCATGGTGTGTGAGAGGTCTCCTCGCACTCCTCCTGGTCATATCACGCAGGCAATAGAACCTCAACGACTAGCATGGCACAAGTCAAATGGAAGTGTAGGGGGACGCACCACAGCACGAGCAGCACTGACGTCACGGGAGGTGGCTCGCACCATCCCATCCATTGCCCATCATACCAACCACGCCACATGCCATTGCGACTAAGTGCAAGCGCGTGCGCCACCACCCCCGAGCCCTCCCCAGAGAGGCCAAAGAGTGAATGTGTGGGCCATCAGCCACAGACGGACGCGGCCTGGCCGCAAGGGCAGCCACAGCCACTGGGTGTCGCAGGTGGCGGATCCGGAAGGCGAAGACTGTGATGCATAGTCCATGCAGGCCGGGTCTCCATTTGGGGCACCACGCAGGTGGACGGCGTCCCGCCACACATCATACCCTGAGACAGCCCACTCGTGCAACTGGACCCACACATACACTCCTTGCCCTCTCTGGTGCGAGCTTGGGGCTGCCTGTGCAGGCGCTAGCCTCGCAGGTGAGCATTCATATTGGGGGAGCGAGGGGAGGACATGAGGGCTGGGGCGAAGATGACTGTATCACTGTCAGTAAGTACAAGGGATGACCCAGATGTGGAAAGGAAGAGACGTGTCCCGTGTGTACTGCAACTAGTCGCCAATCCAACTACCCCCATGTCCGGAATGTAAGCCCGCACCTAGGCCCGCCCATCCGCCACATCGAACATACCACCAGCACGACAACCTTCCCATTCGAAACACTGACTGGGGGTGGCGACCAGTGTACAATCATGTGTAGCCTACCCACGCGTACATGTGGGCCCTCCATGATCCATGTCACCTGCGGCAAAGTCATGACATGCGCAATGAGGGAAGTGAGGAGAGCTGTCCGCCCCACGCGCAGAAGGTGCATCAGCTCCACAGACCCAGCAGCGAGTCCAGCAGGGGTCACATGTGCAGGGGCAGCTGTGCCTGGTGTGAAGGCACATGCATATAGACAGCACATCGACCAATGTGTAGTCTGCCCACATCTACAGTCCATCATCATGCGGACATAGGAATTGAACACAGGGCAACACATCTTAGTTGGTGCACCCACCGTGACCAACAATGCGCAATCATCGACGTACCCGCCCTGTGCATGGCCCCCCACCCAACGGAGGCACATCCAGTGCCACCATCCCACACACACAAGCCTTCCACGGAACATGCTGTGTCCAATGGTCAGTACAGAGTCAGCGCCCATCTGGTGGATCCTGAACAGGAGACACATGCACACACATGCCAGCTCCCACTATGTACGTCTGCCACCTGGCACGTGCAATGTAACCTCTCACCTGTGACGTGTGACTGCAAGCACACAGCCGTCTTGGCATGGGGCTGTCAATGTGGACACCAGTCAATGTTTCGGGAGCTGTGATCCGTACAGTGCTGTACATAGGGTGCAGTGCTGACACCTACTACTGTCTCATATCCCCTCGTGCCACAGGTCCCACTTGTATTGGCCGCTCAGCCCGTGCCCACATCGTCGTCGTCGTGTGCCATACTCATCCAGCCTCGGAAGCAGTTCCATGCTCAGCAGACACTCATGTTGCCGTGGCGTTGCCGCTTGACGAATATGCAGTCAGTCCCCATCAGCACGCCCCGCAAGTCATTGGGGCCTAGATCCCCATGTGCATGCACATGGCAGTGGTATGTCTCACTTGCCATTGCCATTGTTGGGAGACCTGTGTAAGTGTATTGTGGCCGTGCCGTCCCAGCTTGACAGCTGGGCTGTGGCTCATGTGCTTGCTCAGTCATGTCAGTGATGTGTATGCGAAATTGCTATGTGCCGTGTTGCTTTGACATGTGTCCTCTGCCATTTAACCCAGGCGGAGACCGAACATTGACCGCCCATACCAATTGCTGGTGGACATGGACGATACAGAGGTAATCAGGAAGTTTCGGCTGGACAGGCCAACTCTGCATCGACTGTGTGCCATGTTAGAGCCCCATCTCCGTCCCCGCAGGGTGTATCCGACTGCTGTCACCCCCACGGCTAAGGTGATGGCCGCCATGCATTTCTTCGCCACTGGGTCATTCCAGCACACAGTGGGCAGTGGAGGAGGGATGTCCCAGCCCATGTTCAGCAAGGTGCTGAGGGATGTACTGGCAGCCATGATGCTGTACCGGAACAGGTACATCCGCTTCCCCAGGGCTCGTGAATTGGCGGCAGTGAAGGGTGCATTCTATGCCCTTGGCAGAATCCCACACGTCGTGGGAGCCATTGACTGCACTCATGTTGGCCTTGTTCCACCACAGGCCACTGAGCACCTGTACCGCAACAGGAAGCACACGCACTCCCTGAATGTGCAAGTGGTGTGCCTTGCGGACATGGTGATCACCCACGTGTGTGCCAAGTTTCCAGGCTCGGCACATGACGCACACATAATGCGCAACAGCATCTTGCCACGACTGATGGCCAATCTGCAACAGGATCGTGCCTGTATTGTCGGTGAGTATGTGGAGTGGTGTAGCGTGCTGGTTGTGCGATGCTGTCCCCTGTCCAGTTGGAATAGCTACAGTTCTCTGTGTCCCTCACACCCAGGTGACTCTGCGTATCCGAATGGGGCATGGCTGCTCAGTCCATTGAGGAATCCTCGCACCCCAGCAGACGATCGATACAATGAGGCACATGGGAGGACCAGACGTGTGGTCGAGCGTACCTTTGGCCTCCTCAAGTCCAGGTTCAGGTGCCTGGACCGCACCGAGAGTGCACTGGCGTACTCCCCACAGAAGGTGTGCCAGATAGTGGTGGCGTGCTGCATGCTGCACAATCTGGCCATTCGGAAGCAGATCCCCCTCATTGTGGATGACGGAGATCAACCAGGGCCCCAGCCCGCAGACCAGGACAGCTCGAGTGAGGTGGACAGCGGAGAGGAGGAAGCTGGGAATGTGCGCCAGCAGCTCATCGCCCGCTACTTCACTTGACGGTGAGTGTCCATGTACGACGGATGATGTGTCTGTATCTGTGCAGGTGTGTGTGTGCTGTGTCAGGGTGGCCGTATGTTCACTGCGTGCAGTGTGTCAACGCTCCATGGCCAGGGTAGTATGCCACTGTTGGTGACTGTGGCATTGTGCCCTATTGCTCCGTGCGATGTGTGTACATTGCTTGTAGTTGTTGACATGTACTGTGTGATGGGTGTGTGACACACTCATTGAATGTGCTCCTGTTCTGTCTCCCACCCCTAGGTCCCTACAGGCCCTCCGGATTCCATTGCCATGCCACGCATCAGGTGCCCTTCCGCCTCAGGTGGCCGTTGTATTCCGTACAAATAAAACACAGGGCACAAACAGCAGTTAGTGAAAAAGGTGCATTTATTACAAACTGTGACATGTGATTGTGTGTAAGGTGATGACAAAAGTGGTGCGTGCAGTGACAATGAGCTGTCGGTCATGGCTGCGTGATGATCAGGGTGTACCCACTGGTTCTATGTCCATAGTCCAACACACACATGCCATCCAGCTGGCTGTGTGGAGTGGGATCGTAGAGCAAGTCAATGCAGTGGCTGGTCAAGGAAGGCTGGCGGAAGGCTGGCTGGCTGCCTCACTTGCGACTGGAGCGTGCGAAGTCCTCCCGGGAGATCTGTTTCCTCTTCGGACGGCCCCTTCCACGTTTGGGAGGGGGGTGTGTGGTGGCGACCTGCTGGTGGTGGGTGAGGTGTGCTCACTGGCTGTGGACGCAGGGGAAGTGGACACTGCTGGCCGACCCTGCACCCTAGCAGGTGGTGGCGGAGGTGGTGTTGCTGGCCTTGCCTGTGACCCCACCGCCACCACCAGCTGGCCCATGAGGTCCACGAGTTGGTCCATACGGGACACGAATTGGCCCATATGGGCGTCCATGGACCTCAGCACCCCCAGCACCTCCCGCGTGTCAGTAGCAGACCTGGCCCATTGTCCTTGGGCCTCTTCATAGGCCCCAAGGACTCTGGCCATTTGAGGCAGGGCATGGCTCCCAGGGGAGGCTGGCGTTTCCCTGACCCTGCTCCTCCTACCAGTCCTGCTGCCACCGGCCTGCCCACTAGCCACATTGCACACCACGGTCCTCGCTGTGGCTCCCAGGGTGGATCCAGTCGGCCGGGCCACCACCTGCGCTGGGGCTGGTGCCAGCGAAGACGTGGTGGTGGTGGAGGCGGTGGTGGTCGGTGCGGCGATGGTGGCGGTTGCGGCAGTGGTAGTGGCCGCAATGACCGTGGGTGTGGCCGCAACGACAGTGGCAGCAGGGGACTGGGACTGTTCAGCGTCCCTGGATGATGGGTTGGTGGGATGGGTTGGTGGCTGGGCCCTGCCACGCCAGATGGGCCAGCTTGGTGGTCCGTGTCCGAAGAGGTGGACAGATCCTCCAGATCCGTGTGTCCTCGTTGGGGGCTTGTAGGCTGGCTGTGCTGGCTGCTGTCTCCATCCCCAGCGTCCAGCAGTTCGTCACCTGTGGAGAGAATTAGATTTGTTATTGTGTTGCACCTGGCGAAGTATGTATTAGTCGTCTGACATTGGCAGTTCGTGCAATCTCGTACATGGGTTTCCCGGAGGCGAGTGTGTGGCTGTGGCATCTGTAGTTGTGTGTGCTAGGCAATGGGACTGTGTGCTGTGCACATGTGGCATGGGACGGATTGGCCATGCCGATGGGTGTGTTGCTGTGCCCCTACTCATTGTGACTCTGGTGTATGCGGGCTCCTGGCCCATCCTGGGTCTGGTTTGTACTTTGCTTTTGGAGTTCATATGGAGCGGCTTAGGAACGCATATGGCAACATGGGGGCCATGCCCCAGATTCGCATTTGGGAGGGGATATGCTTTTGGGGTTCAAATGGAACGCTTAGGAACGCATATGGCAACATGGGGGCCATGCCCCAGATTCGCATTTGGGAGGGGATATGCTTTTGGGGTTCAAATGGAACGCTTAGGAACGCATATGGCAACATGGGGGCCATACCCCAGATTCGCATTTGGGAGGGGATATGCTTTTGGGGTTCAAATGGAACGCTTAGGAACGCATATGGCAACATGGGGGCCATGCCCCAGATTCGCATTTGTGAGGGGATATGCTTTTGGGGTTCAAATGGAACGCTTAGGAACGCATATGGCAACATGGGGGCCATGCCCCAGATTCGCATTTGGGAGGGAATATGCTTTTGGGGTTCAAATGGAACGCTTAGGAACGCATATGGCAACATGGGGGCCATGCCCCAGATTCGCATTTGGGAGGGGATATGCTTTTGGGGTACATGTTGTGAGCCATGGGTGCCGAACGTGACATGTGTTGTGGCAGCATGACAGTGCATGGTCTGAGGTGTGTGCATGCCTGACATGCCCTGCATATTTGCTGTCTGTTGTGGTTACTGGACATGGCATTGGACGCATCGTTATGAGTGAGTGATAGTTGTGTGCCAGCCAACATATTGCAGTTGTCCCATCTCCTTGGTGTGCGTGCTGCCCTGTGCCATGTGCATCACTGCAGTGCTCGGGGGAGTGTGGCCCATGTTGTGTGTTGTTGCTCACAGTGTGTCGTGCGCTTAATTGACTTCTGGCACATGGTTGGTCATGGGCATGTGTCTTAGCGTGACTGCTGTATGTGTGGCAGCTGTGCGGATGACATGCCTTTCATGTGACTGGGGCTGACGGATGGGATGGATGGTATGTTGTATGTGCATGGTGTGTCTGTGAGTTTGATGGGTTCAGTGGTGTTCGTGTGCATTTCTGTTGTTCCGCTCTGTTGCGTCTAGTGTTGTTTGTCTTACATAGGCGTAGTTGTGGGGTGTGGGGTTGACAGGCAGTGGGGGCTACATGGACAGGACTTCAATGGTGTTTCGGTTGTGTGTGATGAGTTGCACAGTGGCTGCCGTGTGGGACTATATTCAGTGTGGCTTGTGCATGCAGACATGGCTCCTTGGGTGTTGCTATGTCTGTGATGGGTCATGTGGGGTGTGAGTCTGTTGTTCATGTCCGTGTGCACATTGTTCACTTGTTCGTGACGGTGGGCGGTGCTGCGTGTTCGTCTGCTACGTGACATGTCCCATGTGTTGGTGGTGTTATGGTCCTCATGCCTCCAGTAATCCAGCCCTGTCCAGTTTCCCACCTGCAAGTTGTTCGTGCGTGCACTGTACTGGATGCCACATGGCTCTAAGCGGGGGTGCTCCATGTTGCAGGTCTGTGGGGGTGGGGGGTGTAGTGGGTCGTGGGGGTGGCTGTACACCCACTGACACCGATTGCTGTGGACCGTGATGTCTGCCTTTCGGCTGTCGTTGTGCACTGCGGTGGCTGACACGTGGCTGTGGGGTGTGGGGGATGCTCCTCCTTGCTGTGCTGTGGGACTGGGGCCTGGTGTGTGTTGTACTTGGGCTGTCCACCGTCCCACCCACTGCACTTTGTGTTCCTGCCACTTACCTGTTACTTGTCGGTTAGTGCAGCTGTGGCGGACACATGGGTGTGGTGGGTGCTCGTTGTGGCGCTTCTGGCATATTTGGGGACCTGTTGGTGGTTACGTGGCTGGCTTAGTGTACACATGTCCCCACGCATCTTACAGTTGTTCGGTTTGGGCTGTGTCTGGTAGTGTCTGTTGCATGTGCGTGTGTTGTGTTGTGTATTGTGTGCTGGACATGGGGGTGTTTGTCCCTGGGAGCTGTGGCATGGTAGTTGCGCATGTGAGTACATAGCGGTGTGCTAGTATACATTAGTTTGTACTTACCAGCCTCCACTCCCCTGCTAATCCGGCGAGGATCTCCGGATGGATTACGACTCGCACCTTCTCCTCCCACGCTTTGAAGGTCTTAAAGAGCGCGGGATTCCCTCCGCCAGTGACGGCAGCCAGCTCTCTGTTTTTGCCCTCCTTCTTCTTGACCAGGCTCTTTACGTCATTCCAACGTTTGTTTATCTCGACTCTGTTCCTGGGCAGGGTCCCGACTGCATTGACCTGGTCTACGATCCGGTTCCACATTCTGTTTCTGGTGGCTAGTGGTGTGTGCTGGACCATGTTCCCATAGATTTGTGGGTACACCTTGATGATCTCGTCGACCATGACCGTCAGCTCCATGGGCGTGAACTTGGGCATCCTTTGTGGTGCCATGGTGTTTGTGGTGCTGGTGCGGTGTGTGTTGTGTAATGTGCAGGGGGTTTGTGGTGCCGGTGTTTGGTGGTGGTGGTGGTGGTTGTGATGTGTGCGTTTCTGTGGTGTGCTGCTGTCCTTGCTGTGTCACTGTGTCCTCTCCTCTCCTCTCTGGTTTGCAATGTAGCAAGGGGTTGTGGTCTGTGGGAGTGCTGCTTTTGTACTCACCTATGTGGGTGTGTCCTCATGGTCTGTTGTTTTCAGGTGTGTTGTGTCTGGGGTTCTGGCCTTTGTATTTTTTGTTTGTCCGGGGGGTGTTTTCGGGATGTGTACTGTGCTTGTGTATTTGTGTGTGCCTTGCTGTGTGGACTTGTTGGCCATGTTGTGTGCTATTGGTTTTGTGTGCGGATGGTTTCTGTGCAGGTACGTTGGCGCCATGGCTTCTGCCGTGTCGATTCTCATCGGCGTTGTTTGCGCTGGCGGGCGGTATATTTGTTGTTTTTCCGCGCTCATGGCGGTGCGATCGTAATTTCACGTGCGGTGTGTCGGCCGTGTGGGCGGGCGGTTTTGTGTTGTCGTGCGTGTTTCCGTCCGTGGCGGGCGGTTTGACTCCGACTCGGACGATGGCGGGCGGTATTTTGTGTGATTTTTCCGCCGATGGCGGTTTCGGTTTGTGTACTCATAATGGCGTGGTCGGTGTTCAGGCGGTGTGTGCGGGCGGATTTTTGCCGCTTCCATGCCTGGCGGATTTTTTTACGCCGGGTATCGTAATGGGCCCCTTTATTTCTTCTAATTATTAGCAATTTTTTAAATTTCTACTTAATAAATATTTTTGAAATATTATTTAAATAACACTTCCCACCCTTATCCCCTAATAATGAAACATCACCTCCTAAAACAAAACATATATTTTAACTTTTTAATATAAATTTCGTTTTTAAAATTATTTTCTAATTTCTACAATTTTTAAATTCATATCTAAATTTACACTAATATCTTTAAAATACTCCACACCATTATCCCCTAATAACCCAACATCTCACTACTAAAACAAAAAATATATTTTTATTTTTTATATAAATTTCGTTTATTAAAATAATTTCGAATTTCTAAAATTTTTAAATTAATATCTAAATTTATACTGATATTTTTCAAATACTCCCCACCCTTATCCCCTAATAACCCAACATCCCCCTCCTAAAAGAAAACATATATTTTACATATTTAATATAAATTTCATTTTTTAAATTAATTTCTAATTTCTAAAAATTTTAAATTAATATCTAAATTTACACTAATATTTTTAAATACTCCCCACCCTTATAGCCTAATAACCCAACATCCCACTACTAAATGAAAAAATATATTTTAGATTTCTAATATAAATTTCGTTTTTTTAATTAATTTTGAATTTCAAAAAAATTTCAATTTAAATATACATTTACACTAATATTTTTAATTTACTCCCCACCCTTATCCCCTAATAACCCAACATCCCATTCCTAAAAATAAACATATATTTTACACTTTTAATATAAATTTCTTTTTTTAAATTAATTTCTAATTTCTAAAAATTTTAAAATTAATATTTAAATTTACACTAATATTTTTAAAATACTCCCCACCCTTTACCTCTAATAACTAAACATCCCACTCCTAAAACATATGTTACAATTTTTTTATATACATTTTCACACTAATATTAAAACATTTTTTATAATACAAAATTAATAACAATACATAATATTTAATTATTGACTAATAATTAATATTTTACAGTTTCTATATTTTTGTTCGATATTTTTTACAATACTAACAATTCGATATTATCTACTTACGATATTACATATTCGATATTTTGTACTTCGATATTTTTTAAAGAAATAAAATAACGATATTTTTGATTGCGATATTCATGTATTCGACATTATCTAACATTCGATATTAAAACTTTGATATTACTACAATTCGATATTTATTATTCGATATAATGTCTATTCACCATGCTTTACATGTCCTGATAGTGAAATACTACCAATTTCGTTTTTCACTACTGCACTTCTTCCCATAGGCTATCATTGGAGTTGCCTTGTAATATTTTACAAGTGTAACTTTCAATTGGGAACAACTAGAGATTGGAGTTTGGGCTCTCTGAGCTCAGAATTCAAAAACACATCTTTTAGTGAAGGTTGTTTTTAAATGGTGTGTTTGAAAATGGCACTTTTAGAAAGTGGGGATTTTCTTGTTTAACCATCTTGTGCCTCTGCCTGCCTGTGGAATCAACGTCTGGTTTAGACTGACAGGGGCCTGTTTGAGGATTCACTCTTGACAGTCACCAAAGGGAGTTGAGGTGGGCCCTGCATATCCTGATTGCCCATCACCAGGCTGGGTGGAGTGGTTGGAGGAGCTGTCACCTGTACCTGAATAGGCTGTACCTGGCCTCTCACAATGCTGTCTCTACCCCCCTGGAGTGTGTCCGGAGCCAAGACCAGGTAGGACAAGACCTTGTGCACTACAAAGACAATCCTTTGAAGAATGCCAATGTCAAAGGCCAAAAGGGGTATAAGTATAGGCCTAAAACCCCTTCTGGATCAAGATGATCCTCTGCCAAGGTGAAGAGCTGAAGTGCTGCGAGGAGGAGTACTGCAAAATCACAAAAAGGAGACAAGGGAATGAGCCTTCTCTGTCTCCCCTTTCCGTATCTTAAACTCACTAAAGAGAGAAGGACTATAAAAACAGGGACGAGAGTGTTAACCTGGTTTGGGAATCCTGCAGTTCCTACTCCCTGTTATATCTAAAAAGTCTATACTACTAGTAGAATGAGAGACAAAGAGAGAGGGAAAAAAGAAACTTTTCTTAATAATGCAGTGGCATGCTTCATCATGGGGCCGCTGCAGACGTGCAGGTGCAGACCAACACACTGGACGGAGTGCTTTTTTTATAAAGTATAAAGTGGTGAGGGAAAAAGTTAAAAGAAAGAACAGAGATAAATTGCTGGGGATGACTGTTCCCTAAAGAAGGGATCTTGAGTGCAGAAAAAATAGAGTAAACTGTCTAAGGAGATACCCTATAATTACCTATATTCTTGGTTCTCCTTGGCAGGGTTAAAATAAGATTGGGGATACGCAGGAGGGGTAACTGCCCCTAAATCCCCACTGCAAAAACCAACATGTTTCGGCCTCCCATGTTAGCCCCCTTGGGTCAATGAGGCCTTCTTCAGGGTGTGGATCCCTTAGTTATTATGGTCTTGACCCTCACTGTGGTCTTTTGGTATTCAGGGTTTCCTTTAAAAAAAAGTATATAGTCTTTTATGCACCTTTCTACTCTTCCAGAGAGGTGAACATTTTCCGAGTTTACGAGTATTTCTCTGAACCCGGGACCGCCGTGGGAACACTTATAGTCTTATAGTCACACTTTCATCAAAGACCGGCGTTCGTCCTTTCCCCCATTTGGGACCTCCGACGATGGAGGAGTACTGCCCATTTGCTGTTTGTTGCTTTGCTGGTTTGGCCTGCAGTTGCTGCTTCTGCTTTGGATTGTAAAAGGACTGGACCTTGCCACGTATCCTGCTTCTGAAGTTTCTCCAAGGGCTTGTGTGTGCTTACCTCATGTTGGAAGTCTCAGGACTATCAAAGACTTCATATGCAGCTTCCTTGATCTCTACTGCTGGGAGTTCTTAACTGGCTTGTGGTACCAAATCCAGTTCTGGGCCTTAGAGGTTGTTCCTGCTGCAAAGACCTGCTTGAAACCATCAAAATCTACGCATCGCCCTTCCAGCACCTGTTTTTCTGACACAGCATTGCTGTGCAGATGAAATGTCCACTCACCGCTGACATGCAATCGAAGAAATTGATGCAGCACCTGTCACCGGCCAAAGAAACCACCACAGCTCGAATCAGCGCACTGTGTCTCAGATGTCCAAGACTCCCACACTGACTCCAATGCAGGTGGGACCGCGCCTGTATCCCGCGACTGCATCAACTTTCCGGAGCATCTGGATTTCCATGCATATCAACTGTGCGCCAAGTTTTTTCAATGCATCACCCGCAAACCAGAACCGTCTTGGACTTTGACGCATTACTTCCCCCTGCAGTCCAGATTCGATGCATCACTTCTCCTGCATGCAGCAGAACTGTTGCATCACCTCCCCAAGGACTCAGGAACTGACACATCGCTGTGTTTTCCAATGCTTCCCTCATCACCGGCTGTTTTGCCTTGTGGATTTTGACACATTTGAGGTACTTTGTGTAAAATAACTGCATCCATAGTTTTCTATGGACAGAATTACTTGAAACTTTTAAAAGTCATATTTTAAGTTGTGTATGTTGGATTTTTGTTGTTTTGGTCTTGTTTGGTTTAGCTAAAGATAACTTGTATGGTGTCAATTTGTAGTGTTTTCATTGTGTTACTGTGTGGGTTATGTACAAATACTTTACACATTGCCTCTGAGATAGGCCTGACTGCTCGTGCCAAGCTACCAAAGGGGTGAACAAGGTTATCTTAGGTGAAATCCCCTTATCCTGACTAGAAGGAAGGATCCCTACTTGGACAGAATACGTACCACTGCCAACTAGAGACCCCCATTTCTAACAGAAGGTATCCCCTACAACACAAAAACAATCCTACCCTTAACTTAGGCACCCTTGCACTATGGTGCAAGGGTGTCTGCTTTGGCACTAGGCATCACACGGTGCACCAGCACGAGGAGAGAGCAGAAATGGTCCCTGTCTTTGAAAACAAGGAGCATTTCTGCTCTCTCCCTTTCACACAAAGCAGCGCAGCAACCTTGCCTGCTGACCTGCGTTGTGTGACAGATTAGTAATTATGTCCTTAGGATTTTGGGTATGAGAGAGGAGGGTATTGGCACTTGGATTTTTCCCAGAGCAAAATGAGTAATTGGACAGTCCCGTTAGGATGGTCGGGAGATCATATTAACTGTCGCAAAAGCCATACATCAAAGAATAAGTTGGTGCTCTGGCGTGATGGCACAGATCAGATTGTGCTTTAAAAGAAACAGACCTTTGGATGAAAAGCATAAAGAGCCTAAACAACCTTTGAGAAAGACGAGACAGAACTTAGTTGGCACTAATTCAATTGTTGATTGCAGGCAGGAATCTCTTACTCACCTGCACCAGGAGTGCTTTGTTCTCTGAGTTAACTGCTGAGTGAAGATAAATAATGCAGACAACTGTTCTTTCCTTTACTATTCACAAACATTCATTGATGCATGCATGGAAGTTAAGCCATACCTCCCTTCTGAAATGTGCATGTGCATTGCTTTCCAGTCATGGTTCTTGACAGTCAGTTGATCAGATGTGCATCCTGATCACCTTAAATTGTGTTGCAGCCTGAGTGCTGGCTCATGGATTCCAACTATGCTGTCATCTCCAGATGGTGTGCAAAGCCACAGTGGTTTGTGTAGGACAATTACAATATCTATTCGTGAATGTGTTACTTGTAAGCTACCAAAGAAGATGTTCTTTTTAATATCTGTTTTTTCAGAGGAATAACACAAGTAGACAATGCAGAATGGCGGTTGCTTATATATCTCGGAAATTAGATGCAGTTGCAGACCATGGCAGGCATTATAGGGTAAGCAATGTTGATCTTCTTACGAATCAGGGGTGATGCTGGTGTTCTTGCTACAGTATTGTGTAATATTATGACACTTGTGTAGCTTCACATTAAGCTTTTTCTGCCCCACAACTTTCCTATGCCAATGGAGCTTTTTCTTACTATAAAAATTATCAAACTTTGATTCTGTGGTTACAAGTGTCAATTCTGTGGTCATGTGCTCTGTACAGAAATAATATGACAACTAATAAGTTGTCATTTTGAGGGTGGTGTAATTCATGCAGAATGAACCACATTTCTGCTATTTTTCCCTAACAAGACATTTCACAAGCTTACAACTTTTGATCTTTCCAGGCGGGAAACAGTAAAAAAATAGGAAATTACTACAGTTGATGAGTGAAGTGATCTTGATTCACACGATCATTCCCATTTTTAAGGGCAATCTCATTCGGCAACTTCAAATACCACGGTATTCCGACATCTCAAAATTACAGATATTAGCGGTATCAATGATTTGGGAGCAGAAATAACAATGTGGTGTCCCTGAAATAATTGTAATGCAGTCCTTGGTGACTAGATGGGATATTAGATGGATGTGAAAATTCCTTTTCTCAATAAGAAGCTTTACATCCTGATTTTAAATCCACGGATTCATCTTAACTTTGTGTTTAATTCACTATCATAACAGCAATTGGGTATTTTGTCTAGGATTAAATAACATGGGTTGTGCTCAGCACAAGAACAATTGATCAATTTGTACTTCTAATTTACTTGATTGCCAGTCACTTTATTATGATAAAAATTAAAAGGGTAGATAGAGTGTTGTCCAATAATGAAGTATTTCTGGGTCTTAATAATGTGAAGGCTAGACCACTGTTCCAATGTCAACATTACCTGCATGGGGTAGGTACTGAGTCTGGATTTAATGATTTCAGTCAGTATCTCCCCTTGAGTTAATGGGGATCATAAGTTAAATTCAATGTAATGGAAAATAACAAAGCAGATCTGACATAAGCAGGTACTTTTCTGCAGGATTTGCCAAATTTGAGGGAGTTTGTAGTAACCACCTTCTTTAAGCACATGGTACACATATACTTGGGGATCTGTGTGGGTTGAGGTGTGCTAGGTGGGGTGGGAGGGTCTCTGGGGTGGAGAAGCTTTAGTCTTTCTGGGGGAACACTGAATGATCCCCCATGGCACTTGAGGGGGAGGGGCTGCTCCTCTCTATGCAGCGTGTGCTCCTTTACTCTAGTTTTCGCTCCAGGTAAAACCATGTTCAGTGTTTTCAGAAAGATTGAAAATGCAAGACAATGCATAGTTACCCAGAGCAATATCTTGCCCAGGGCACTTAAAATGTGTCCTAAAAGGTGACGATACTTGAGATGATGGCAGATACAGATTTGTTTGTTTTAATTTGGCTGTTTAGAGGAGCCACAGTATCATTATGCAACTTAGGAGGAAACACTGGTCTAGATTCCACTGTTACATAAGATCTGTACCGATCAAAGAGATCACTCCTGTCAGATGAAATTAATACAGATTTGCAAAGGTATTCTCTAACGTAAGTTGCCAGAATCATGTAAAATATTGTGCTGAGTTGTCAGAAAAAGCATGTTCTCTGACAAGGAGTTGAAAATAATTTGGTGTATTTACTTTCACAATTAGCTTCAGTGCTTGTGTTTTAAACTCCTCATTGCAAGTGGCCTCTTAATATTTTTGGGCAGAAACATCAGTTTCTGCGCAAAATAGTTTTTTGAGTGCTATTGCCATATTCTGTTAAAATGTGACAATCAGTGTACTAGCATCAAATTTTACATTGGCCCTAATTATGATGTTGTTCGGACGAACGTCCGACCGACATGATAGTGGAATCAGGACTGCCCGACAAGCACTCGGCTGTCCCGCTTCCACTATTATCATGCGACCACCTTCATACGAGTCGGAAAGTGTATATTTTCTATTGAGGCTTGTGCTGTGTGTTGCAGTACTAGCCTCAATAGAAAAGATACACATTTGAAACATCCATGCACCGTGTTGCAATCACCATGCAGTGTCTGCTATATGGTGCACGGATGTTTAGGGGGTCACCATAGGTGCCTCCTAGGCCCCATAGCGGAGGCCGTGGAGAGACGGGGCCCCGTTAGTGGCCCCCAAAGTCCATTTCTGTCTGCCTTTCTATGGTGGTCGGACCGCCATAGAAAGGCAGACCGAAAGGGACATCGTAATCCATATGCTGGTGCCTGAGAAGGCACTGCCCTTATTGTAGGGCTTACATTGAGCCCATCGGAAACAGCAGCCGTGAGTCACTCTGCATGCTGCCTCCGACCGCCGCATCATAATGCGGTAGGCGGAACGCAGGGGCAGATGTTGTCGGTTGGATCACAATTGACAGGCAGTCGGTTGTGATCTGACCGACATCGTAATCAGGCCCATTGTGTTTCCCATTGCATAGGTCCCTATAGGAGAACATTTGGAATTTCCAGGTAATACTGCAGCTTGGCATTACAATTAATCCTGGTATTGCTAACATCACATGCATTAGTACTGTCCTGAAATCACAGGGTTCCTCATGATGGAGACCCTAGTATATTTCCTTCTATAATACTAACAGAATCTGTAATGTGCTCTTTACCAGTGACATTGTATGCCATTTGCCAAAACATTCAAGATTGCTGTTGTAGGAGCCTGAGGATTAGCCAAGTATGGTTTTAAGATTAAACACCCAACTTACAGAATTCATCCTTGGGAAATTCTGATGGCTTTTGAAAAAGGTCAATGGACCTTAGCCATCGTTTGTGAATTGGAAGCAGAACAAAACATAAACTATGCATATATCATCAACAGTTAGAATTTTAAATGTTCAGTCAATGATGAGAGTTTGGTAAGTTTCAACACCTTTATTCATCTTAGAAGATTAGTATTGTTTTGTCATCTTTATTCAAATTAGTTGGATTACAGAAATATAAGTAAAAGATTGATTAGTGACAACATAAATCATTATCAATCAGGGTTTGTAAAGTGCGGCTACTCACTCGTGAGGGTCTCATGGCACTGGGAGGGGCTGCTGCTCTGTCTGTGCTATGGTGCTCAGTTGAAGAGCATGGTCTTGATGTCCTTCCTGAATTGGGTCAGCGACGGGGATTGTCTGAGTTGGTTCAGCAGGGTGTTCCAGGTCTTGGTGGCGAGGTAGGAAACAGATCTTCATCCGGTTCTTGTCTTGTGGATCTGTGGGACCGTGGCCAGGGTCACCTGGCCAGAGCAGAGGTGTCTCGTGGGGATGTGGAATGAGAGGCGGTGGTTCAGGTATGCTGGTCCTGCGTCGTGGAGAGCCTTGTAGGCATACGTGAGGAGCTTGAAGGTTATCCTTTTGTTGACTGGGAGCCAGTGGCGTTTTCTGAGGTGTTTGGAGTTGTGGCTGCGGCGAGGGATGTCGAGTACTAGTCTGGCTGCGGCGTTTTGAACATTCTAAAGTTTTCTGAGGAGTTTCTGGGTGACACCAGCGTAGAGTGCCTTGTTGTAGTCATGTCTGCTGCTGATGAGTGCGTGGGTGACTGTTTTTCTGGATTCAGGGGGGATCCATCTGAATGTTTATCATAGCAGGTGGAGCGTGTGGAAGCATGATGAGGCGACGGGGTTGATCTGATGGTTCATAGTGAGCGAGGAGTTCAGTATGATTCCCAGTGTGGTGGGTCACCTTGAGTCATTCCAAGTTGAGGGTAAGGGTGATGTAGGAAAGTGCCCCATTTTTGCATATTTGCCCCCACTTTTTGCCTAATGTTGATGTACTTTGACTGAGTGTGCCCTGGGTTCCTACCAACCAGGTACCCAGGGCCTATGTTCTTTCCCTAAAACTCCACTGTTGCAAAACCCAATTGGCAGCTCTCTGGCCACACGTAAGTCCCTTGTAAAAGGTACCATAGGTACCAAGGGCACTGTGACCAAGGAGACCTCTACGGGATGCAGCACTTTTTGTGCCACCCTTAGAGGCCCTGTACCTTTAAACACACACACTGTCATTGCCAGCTGCGTGTTTTGGTGCAGAACAAAGTGAAGAGTCAACATGGCACACATCCCTGTGTGCCATGCCTACAATCCACTGCCCTGGCATAGGTAAGCCACCCCTCTCGCTGGGTGCACTATACTGGTGGTGAGGGGACAGATGCATGAGCCCTGTACCAATACAGTGTCTAATTAAATTCTTAGACATTGTAAGTGCAGTGCTGCCATAATGAATATATGGTCTGGGAGTTTGTTATTACTAACTCCCCAGCACCATAATGGCTTTACTGAAAACTGGAAAGTTTGGTATTAAACTTCTCAGCACATTAAATCCACACTGATGCCAGTGTGGGATTTAATGAAAAATGCACTCAGAGAGCCTCTTAGAGACGCCCCCTGAAAAACGACCTAACCCTAGTGTCCTGGCTGAGTGGCTGCTCACCAGCTGCCACAACCAGACATGGTTCTGGACCCCTGGGTCGAGAGCCTGCTGCTCTTGGGGTCCTGAAATAAAGCACATCCTGGGACAAGGTGGCAAGCCTCCTCCCCAGGATGGGCATGGTTCACGAAGGGGAATCTTCAAAGGCTTGCCACCTTCGTGAGCCTACCCCAGCCATTTGCTGCTCCCAGCAACTGGCCCCTGCCGGTTCAGACTCCCACTGTGGGCTGGAGAATCGGTGGGAAAACCAAGTTAGGAGGAGAGGTGTGCCCACCTTTGCCAACCCCAATCCTCAGGTGGGGGAGGCGAGGTGAAGCACAACTCTCAGTCCCCACCATCTTGCAGGCTTGTGCCCCCCTCCCACTGAATGGTGGAATAATAGGGGATGTACCCACCCCAAGGAAGGGACCCATTGGTCCTGACCTGTATCTACGGTAAACCCCCCCTAAATATAGTATTTAGGGGCAACCCCGAACCTTGCCTCCTCAGACCAGAGCCGAAAAGAAGAACCAAGAAGAAGGACTGAACAGCCATTTGGAGAGAAGAAGAGGAGGACACCAACTGACTTGACCCCAGCCCTACTGGCCTGTCCGGACCTCAGACTCCTCCAATGAACCTCGGTGTACCCTGCAGTCAGCAGTCCTCAAAGACCCGGAAAACTTGCCCTGCCTTCGTGGTTAAAACAGACTTTGTCTCCTGTGAGCACCAGACTTGCTCAAAGGTAACCAACTCTGACTCTGGCCGAGTCCGTGAGTCGCCAAACACTCCACTCCTGGAACCCCGAGCATGAGTGACCCAGCACCCTCAAGAGGTCCTCCCAGCGATCCTAGCCTGGATACCAGTGACCTCTAAACCTCAACAAGCTCCCAAATCAAACCTGCAGGCAACAACAGGAAGGTCCCCCCAACTGTGACCAAAGGCGATCCCCAGACCGTCTCCAAAACCAAAGTGGTTCAAAGAAACCAACCGCAACAGTCCGACCGACTCCATCCCCAAACCCTTGCAGTCACATGATGATGATGCCCAAATCCCCTATTCAGCTCATCAGCCACTGACCGACTCTGAGGGATCCCCGACTTACTCTGCAGCTTTAGCCAAGACCGCATCCTACACCCGCTGCCTCTGCGCCGCTGGTGGTGTAGTCCTTGTTGGCCAGTGAGCCCTAAAGTGCTGACCTCGACCCCAGGAGCTTTTTGTTTCCTAACCTGGTGGCCTGCTGCCCGTAGTCCCCAAACCACGACCGTGCTTAGCCTCTTGGCTAACGTGTGGTCCCTGTACTCTGTACCCGGCTGCCTCTGTACCACTGGTGGTACAACTCGAGTGTCCAACTGACTGAAACTTACTCACGGACTCGTAACCCTTGTTTTGTTCACCGAAGACTAAATGTGTATCGTGAGTAATCCTGCAACACACTAACGATATTGCCAAACGTTTTATTCATATTTTTCTTTCCCTCAGGAAATGTCCCAGCCTAGTATCTAGGGATTCCTGGCTGTGTAAGAAAAGTAATTACAAAGTAATTTTGATTATTTGCAAATACAAAGTAATACTACTGTAAATGATTCACTGCATTCCAAACTATATTTAAAGTGCATATGCTTACAAAGTATTCTGATATTTGCCTGTACCAGGCCTGACTTGGTTCTAGAAACTAAATATAACTAAATAATCTTTTTATTTAAACCAATTGGACAGAGTTCAGTCCTTGAGTGTGTGAAACCATTTCTTTCCAGAGTTATACAATAAATGCTTAGCACTACCCTCTGATAAGGCCTTACTGCTAGCCCACTCTACCACAAATAGGGAGTAAGGTTCTGTCTACTTTTAGCTCTGCCTACCTATGGGGATTCACTGGACTCTGTGCACACTATACCTTACTGTGGTCTAGTTTATACAGAGCCAGCCTCCTACAGATGTGGACTTCGGTCTTGTCCGAATTCAGTTTGAGGCAGCTGCTCTTCATCCAGGTGGCGACCGCCTTTATTCCTCAGCGGAAGTTGTTTCTGGCGGTTGTTTGTTCGTTGGTGAGGGAGAGGATCAGCTGGATATCGTCAGCGTAGGAGAAATGTTGAGTCCGTAGTTCCTGACGATGGTCGCGAGGGGGGCCATGTAGACGTTGAAGAGGGTGGGACTCAGGGAGGTACCCTGGGGGACTCCGCAGATGATCTCTGTGGTTTCGGAGAGCAACAGAGGTAGTCTGACTCGTTCGTCCCGGTGAGGAAGGAGTGAATCCAGTCCAGGGCCTTGTCGCGAATGCCAGCTTTGTGGAGTTTCTTTATTAGGGTGTGGTGGGATACGGTTTTGAAGGTGACTGAGAGGTCAAGGAGGATGAGGGCTGCGGTTCTGCCTAGGTCAAGGAGGGAGCGGATGTCGTCAGTGGTGGCAAGAAGTGCAGTCTTGGTGCTGTGGTTGCTCCTGAAGCTGTATTGGGAGATGTCCAGGACATGGTTAGCTTCAATGAACTCGGAGAGTTGGGCGTTGATGGCCTTCTTGATGATCTTAGCTGGGAAGGGGAGCAGGGAGATGGGTCTGAAGTTCTTGAGGTCTGTTGGGTCAGCTGGTGGTTTCTTTAGAAGAGGGTTGATTTTGGCATGTTTTCCATCACCGGGGAAGATGACGGTCTCGATGGAGCAGTTGACAGAGTGGCGGAGCTCGGGGGCAATGGCAATGGCTTCTCTTTGGAAGATGTGGTGCAGACATGGGTCCGAGGGGGCTCCAGAGTGGATGCTCTTTATGTTCTTTGGAGTGTCGTCAGTGGTGAGCGGGTTCAGTTGAGCAGGATCTGTTGGGGTGTGGCGTGGCTGGGTGCGGTGGTGTCGGGCTTGATGGGAGGGTCTTGGGTGTCAAAATGGTGGTACATAAGCTTGACCTTGTGGTGGAAGAACACAGTGCAATACAAAGTGTTCCATGAAGGAAGGCATCACTAAACTCTCTATGAGGGCTGACCTATTACAAGTAGAACTCATGATGAGTCCTTTTATGGAAAAGAGTAAGAGTACGAATAAAAGAAGAACTTCCCATAAAGAGTCATTCTGGAAAACTCAGCCGAGTTCCCTATAGCTGCAGTAGCAACCGTCAATGATGGAATGATCTTTGCAGTAGTATTGATCAGGAAAAGGTCATTAGATAAAAAGAAATGGCACTTTTAGCAGTAGCTGTTGGTAACAAAGCAAAAGCTCAACTCTCCAGGAGAAGAGCCGCAAGTTAGGGGAGATAGATCTGGATCTCTCAGCTTTGGATCGAGAACCTTGCACAGTCTCTCCTCCTCAACTAGCTAGGAACACTCATTATTATAAATCACATAGTAATGTATCAAAACGCTATTAGGTGTTAGCTCCTCCAGCCATTGGAAACTGCTCATCCGATGGTGTTGCCAACTTCCGATGCCTCTTCTCCCAATTTCCACTGTAAACATTCACGCCGCTATAGGGTTAAACATTGCTTCATGACTTTGTTGCATGGGGGAAAGGTCTCATGAGAACTTTCTTACCTAAGTTAAAAGATGCACTATGAGTTTCATATGTCTAAATCATTATTTATTCTAACAATAACAGCAAACCTCATTGTTTTAAGATAAATGAGCTGTAATGGGTTTGAGGGAACTGAATGAAGCACAAATTTGAAATCAGGACATTTTAAGCAAGTTGCTGGTGCTGAGCAAAAAATTCTAATAGACATCTGTTAAGCTGTGAGCAAGAGTCGAGAGAAAAAGGCTTTGAGGCCTAACTAAAAGTGCGCAATTAAGAATGATAATTTTAATTATACTATTTCATAAAAAATTTGTAAGCATGCTTTCCTCTACATATGAAGAATTAATATATCTATTTGCAGTATTAATAAGGATTCTTTCATCATTTAGTATAATCCCCACTGGTGGTATCACTGCCCCAAATATGTCTCATATCAAAGCAGTTTCTGCTTCTTCATTGAGTTTTTGTCTATGTGATGGTGCTAACGTTAATGCTTCAGTGCTTGTTACTTGATACATCTTTGGAAATAGTATGACTAAATAACAGGTTCCTTTCCAATAAGCAGGTAACAGGAAGTAAGCATTCAGTCCACAAATGTAATAAAATCCTGGTATTGCATTTTACTTTCCCTGTCAAATTTGCCTTGATCCTCCCATCAGCTCAAACGTGTGTTCGCAACTACTGATCCATACATGTCTAGTCCTTTTTAGTGTGCGTCTCCTGTAAAAACAAATCTTTCCCTTGTGTCTGCTGTCTAGTCTGTGTTTAGGAAAAACCATTTTCTTTCTGAATTCATGTTCTTCCTTCTTCCATGACTTTCTAAAATGTCTCCCTTTCTGTCTACTGTCTTTGCCATGTTCATGTACCTTTCTTCTAAAGCCATAATGCAAGCCTTCTCTTCAGGCCGCATTAAGCATGTTAAGTTATTCTTATAAGCTTTCACACTATCTACAGGCAAGTGTGGAAAGAAATATACCAAGCTGTATCCATTGATTTTGCTTGCAGGTTCAAATTCCTGCTCTCTATTAAAGGCACTCTAGATAGCACTAGACCATAAGTTGAGTAAAAATATTCAAAGTGTCCTCGCCTATAAACTAATGAAAGCAGAATAATACAAGAGATTGCGTAAGACAAAGGTATGTTATAATATGAGACTTCCTCAGAAAAAGAAGTTGGTAAATGTGCACAAACCTAACAATCCTTAACATCTAAAGCATTAATGTAGTCTTGCACTAGTCTAGAGTATACATTAGTAGAGTAATCTTCTTTCTTATAACTCACAAATGCTTTAGTAAAGGTATTATCCCTAAACTTTTGTGCACATGTATTTGTGACATAGGGTGTAGGGAGCTCTGAACCGGGGGTTAGGTAAAATCCAACTAATACTATTGCAATCATTATCACTGATATAACGAAGACCATACACATGATATGTTTACACTTATTTCTTATGCAACACATCATTCTTAAGTCAGTACTTTGTTCATGTTCTGTAGAAGATTAGCAGACAATTTTCTCTAAAGCTGTAAAGAGCCTTTTTTTCTTTCTTAAAGTTCTTCTTTTTCGGTTCCTCTTGTTAGTAAACTTCCCTAACCGACAATCTTTACCTCTACTCAGTTTTCTTCTAAAGTGGTATCCCTAATCTTCTGTAAGTTTCATCTCGGACCTAGGTTAGTCTTCTGTAAAACAAATAACTAAAACAATAAATATCTAATGGGCACAGATCATAATTGATCTTCTTTTGCTTTAAGTTCATTTTGCTTTTTAATGAACTTTCAAAATAAAAATCTCTCTACTATTTCAAGGGGGTTCTAGCAGTTCAGGGTTCATGTTGCACAGATCTTTCAAAGTCACATTTAATGCTGATTTTATGTAGTAAGACCATTCAGATGCAGAATATATCTGACAGGGTACTTGAGTTGTCCTAGATCTCCTTAAAACTTGATAATTTGGATCAAGAGGGCTTTCGTCTTCTGTCTCACTCTCTTCAGGCACCTTTTCAGGAATCTGTGCTATTGATGAGCTTCTCCTCAGTCTTTCTTTTCCTAGACTCCTTTGCCACTTTGTTTGGTGACGTATTCTTTTCATCCCAGAGCTTGGTCCTTCACCGGGATCTTGTTCTTCTGTTTGTTCAATTTCACAGATACCTTCAGCATGCGGTTCAGTCTCTTTCTGAGACCTCTATGCCACTTTGCATTATTTCAGGCACTTGTACTTGTCTTTCAACTTGCTGATCTTCACCCCTTTCTTCTCCTTGTGCTTTTCTCTGCACTTCAGTAGGCGTTGGTGCTACAGGTCTAGGTAGTCTTTCAACTAGTGGTGAAACCACTAGAGCTCTTCTCTCTGGATCATATACCAAAGAAACTTCCTCTGGATTACTCATTCTCTTGGTGTGTGATGCATGTATCCAGTTTGGAATCCCAGCACATTTAACAGCAGAGTTCATTGTCAGTATGATTTGGCAGGG
Source organism: Calotriton arnoldi (assembly GCA_963921515.1). Lineage (NCBI taxonomy): Eukaryota > Metazoa > Chordata > Amphibia > Caudata > Salamandridae > Calotriton > Calotriton arnoldi. The sequence goes on along the minus strand of CAWUFW010020607.1, from coordinate 119,936 downwards.
GCCTTTCCATCTGGGTTCGAGACAAGTCTTCCAAACGTGCTTCTTGATCACTATCCAGTCAACAGTGCTGAGGTAATGGCACTGTTCTGATGAGGGTCTCATGTAACAGCTGATACCTGATGAGACACATAACAAACCACATCAGCAAGTGTCTTGCAGTAGTCCAAATTCATATCATCTGTGATGTTCACTAGGTCATTCGCAGGCACAGCTGGTTGTGTCATTGCCCTTCCCATCAAAATTTCATGCAGGGATAATCCTGTCTTCCTGTCTGGAATACTTTGGACACTCATCAGCACCAATTGTAAAGCATCTGGAAATTTCAGTGAAGTTGAAGCACAAACTTTTGCCAATCTGGACATTATCATTCCATTCATTTGCTCAACTATGCCTGACGCTACTGGTCTGTCACTGCAATGTAGATTCAGTTCAATCTGTAGTTCGGCACATAGCATGTTCATCACTTCATTGTTGAAGTGTGTTCCTCCATCTGACTCAAGAAGGATCGGCATCCCGAATCTCAGTATGATCTCCAATAATAACAACTTGGCTACAGTGAGACTATCATTTCTTCTTGTTGGGTAGGCTTCCACCCATCTCAATAATACACAAATGTTTACTAGGATATATTTCAACCCGTTGTATACAGGCATCTCGATAAAATCCATCTGTAGTATGTTAAAAGGGCCATTTGATCTCCCTATGTGTGTGCTTCTAACTTGTGTTTTTCTTCCTATATTTCGCTGTTGACATGTGACACACACCTGCAATTTTCATCAGCAATAACTCAAAACCTAGGATTTAACCAACTTTGTTGAAGGAGTCTCACCATGGCATCTCTCCTTAAATGTGTGTATCTGTGGTAATATCTGGTCAATGGAAACAACAAGCTATCAGGCAGTACTGGACTTCCATCAGCTGACATCCAGATGTCATTTGCATTCTTTACACAGCCTGATCCACCCATATTGCTCTGCTTCAGACACATTTTCTTGTACTCTTTTTAGTTCTTCCCAAGTATCAGTTATTTCCACCATCATTGCAAAGGCACTTTCTCGATCCGATTCATATGTGAAACCTCCATTAAATGTGCATGCTAGCAATGCACATTACCTGGCTATGGAGTCATTGTATCTGTTGCCCATGGCAATGTACCCGCTGCCTGTTTAATGTCCTGGACATTTTACAATAGCAATTTCACTGGGTAACTGCAAAGCCTCGGGCAAATTCTTCACATTTTGCCCACTCTGGTTTGGCATTCCTGTGGAAGTAAGGAAACCTCTTTGTGATCATAATTTCCTAAAATCATGAACTATGCCAAAGCCATACTGGCTATCAGTGAAGATGATGACTCTCATTTGCCCAGTTAGACTGCAAGCTCATGTAAGGGCAATTAACTCGACAACTTGTGTGGAGAAAACAGATAGAAGCCAGGAAGCTTTGATCACATCATTTATGGAGCACACTGTATATGCTGCTCTTAATGTACCTTCATTTCCTCTTAGGCATGAAACACCAACAAGCAGGACACGATTGGGCTCATTTAGTGGTTCATCCTTAATATCAGGTCTTGGCGTTGTGCATAGTTCAGTGACACTTAGGCAATCATAATCGAACTCTTCACATTTATCATCTTGTTCAGTTACAGGGATCAAAGATGAAACATAAATCATTGCAACGTTTGATTGTAATATTATCTCACGCAAGCAAACTCTGCTCATATGGGGTAAGTCTATTGTGGGACAGGTACTGAGTTTTGGTATTCGTTAGCAGTAATTCTACTGACAATTAAAGGATGTCCCATCACTATGTTCTCACTCTTTTCCAAACTAACAGTCACTGCAACTACTGCCTTCAAACAGATGGGGAGTCCTGCAGCTACAGGATCAAGTATGGTAGAAAAATAAGCCACAGGTCTTCGGGCTTCTCCAAGTTTCTGTGTCAAAACTGCGCACCCATCTCTTTCACTGTAAAACAGAGTAATTCCTTTTGTATAATCTGGCATTCCTAGAGCTGGAGCATGACACAATTTATCTTTCAGCGCTAGGAAAGCTTTGGTGCATTCATTGTCCTAAGGGAGCAGATTGGACACATCCTGATGTGTCAGCCTCAGTAGGATCTTTGCCATCAATGAAAAGTTCAGTATCCACCGTCTCCTGTAGCCGACCATTCCTAGAAACATCTGGATCGCCCTCTGTGTTCATGGTGGATTCATCTGCAAAATGGCTTCCATTCTCTCTGGTGACACCTTCCTGACTCCTTTCATAATAATGTGTCCCAGATATTAAACTTCTTTTTGGCAGTACTACAGTTTACCTGGAAACACTTTGGGCCCGATTCCGATCTTGGATGGAAGGGCTCCGAACAGGATTTGGTTTTACCTAAACCGATCCGGAGCCCTTATTTCCGACAACTCGTTCCCAATTCTGAACGACCAAGTACGATGCCTGGAAACCCTTAGCGCTGACCGAATCGTTTCCGGAAGGCATACAGAGAGATAGAGACTTCCGGAGCCGAATCGTACAGCTCTATGGAGTAGGTTTTCCATGCGAGCAAGTACGATGAACGATTCGGACAGCCTTTATGAGTCGTTGTGCCTGGATCGAAAAGGCTGCTGGAATCGGTCTTTGGGGGCCCATAGCAAGCCCCCCTTCACCCGGGGCCCTCCGAATCGTGCCCATGGGGGTACCCATGGGTCCCCCCTTTCAGACCATGCACAGTGTGGCAGGCACCAAGGGGTGCACCCCACAGGGTGCACAATTTTCCCCAGTCACCCCTTTCTTCAATGCGAGCCTGTGTACGCGTTCGGTACATAGGCTCCCATTGAAGTCAATGGGAGTCTGACCGAATCGTATCGGTCGGACTCCCCTGACACGAGTCGTATGAAAAGCATTCTGGACACGAGTCGTTCAGTTTGCTTTCCAACCGAGATCGGAATCGGCCCCCTTATGTCTATATTCTACTAGGTGGTTCAATAATGCAATGGTGTCATATTTACTGGCATCAAGTATACCTGAGGCTACCAATAGGTCATCAATATACTGTACAAAGGTAGACTCACAGAACATCTGCAGGGACTCAAGATTTTTCTTTAAGATCTGATTGAATATAGAAGGACTCTCTGTAGACCCTCGGGGAATGCAACACTACATGATTGTCTCCTGTTGGAAGACAAAAGAAAATGAATACTGGCTATCTTCGTACGAGGGCATTGAAAAGAAAGCCTACCACAGACCAATAACTGTAAACCATTCTGCAGTACATGGAATTTACAGTAGCAGGATTTGGCACTACTGGGCAGCAAGGCACCACTATTTCATTAATCTGCCTCAGGTCATGAACAATTCTATACTTGCCATTAGGCTTCTGCAATCCCATTATAGGTGAATTACATGGGATTCCAATCAACTCTCTAATATGCCTATCTAAAGCATGTCTTCGATCACTGGCTGTATTCATGCAATGGTCTGTGGGGACAAATGATAAGATAGTGTTCTAGGAAAAACAGCATTCAGTTTTAATTTGACTTGGACTAGGTCTACACCTCTTATAAGTCCAATGTCTTTCCCTGCACAATCCCAGGCTTCAGTGTTTACTGCATCTCTCAGATCTTCTGGCAGTTTAGAAATAGTCAGTAGAGGGACCATCTCTACCTCAGCATTTTTCTTAACATTTTAAAATCAACATCTGCATCATGAGTCTGGAAAGCAACACCTTACGGTGTGCAGTATATTGTGCAATTTAACTTGCACAGCAAATCTCTTCCTAACACATTTTCTGGGCTAGTTTCACAAATCACAAATCAGCGCTTTTCTTCAAAGGTTCCTATTTTTACTGGAACTTCTTTTGAGATAGGTTTTAACATCTGTCTGATTGTAACCCCAACTACTTGGATTGTTTTCCCGAGAGAGGTAAGTCTGGTACTTCCAGTGTTCTAACTGTGGAACGGTAGCTCTTGTGTCAATCAAAAAGGACACATCATGACCATAGATGTTTGCTTCTACATAAGGGCCACTTTGATCTACCTGTAGAACTGTCCAAGTACGCAATCTCGTCCCACTCTCAGGCACTGTCGTTGGTAATTATCAGAACCAAACTCATCTGTCTAAAAAAATGGATATTGTCCTGCAATGTCCTGATTTAGGAGTCTGGATTTGTGGCATTGATTCCTGAAATTGATTTGCATTAAACTTTGGCATCTAATTTAACTGCAATTTGGGGTTTCTCATTTGGGAGCAATAGGTGCCATCTGGGCTTGATTTTGCATAGGAGTCTGCATTTGCATTTCTGCATTTGCTGTGCAGGCATCCTCTGACCTGCCATACCTTGTGAATTTTGCATTAATTCTCCAGCATTTTCAGGATTAAATTGGCATACCTGTTTCCAATGCACCAATCAATTACAAATGTGACAAGCAGTAACCTTTTTCATAGCAGCAATGTCTGCCCCAGATCCCAGACCTGCAGGAACACCTCTACCTTTGCCGTGGGCATTCGCATTCCATTCTGAATTCCTGTAAATCCAGCCTGTGGAGCAATCACTCCTTGCATCATTCCCTGATTCCCTACAAAAGAAGGATGCTGAAAGCCTTCCTGAGCCAATCTAGTCTGAGCCAACATCAATTTCTCCTTTATTTTCCTCTGCTTTATTTTTAATTCATCACTGAAATACTTTGCATAATGTAAAATCTCATCTAGCGTACATAGGTACCTCCAATTATTACCCTCAATGGATATGCTGCTGCCTCATCCAGCCCATCCTGTTTTCTTCTGCCTCTCTCTTTTTTTTCTGCTTCTTTGCACATCTAAGTTCCAACTTTTTCACATCCTTCCATTTGCGTATGCATTTGACTAGCTCAGTAATGTGCAATGGTACACTGACAAAATATCGATACCCAAAATATCCCCATACAAAAATATTGTGACCAAACTATCGATGTCAAAAATATCTACATCCTATACTTATAATGGTAAGTACAAAAATATTGAAAATAAATATTGATGTCATAAGTATAGTTGTACAAAATATCATTGTTTATATATATATATATATATCAAATGAATTAATAAGTATTAAATATATTAAAGAATAAAATTAATTTAAAAAAATAAATTAGATTTAATATACAGTTTAACAAATATAACAAATAAAATTAATTTAAAAAAGTTAAACAAACATATAATAATGTATACATATATATATATATATATATATATATATATTTATATATATATTTTCTACTGGCGGTCGCCAGTAGATAGTTATAGTTAGGACCTATTTTCCATAGGAAATCTGCAACATTCTATTTGAAATAACTTTGGCGCCAGTTGACGAATCTTCGCGAAAGTTTCCAACTTCTTGGGGCGCTCTGGTCCGCTCCTATCCTGAAAGTCTCGGGGTGATTCGTCAAGCGGAGGCCGAGAAAAAAGGGGGGTCCCAAAACGCGTTTTCCCCATTCATTTTTCCATAGGAACCTTTAGTCGCAGCTACAGCCCGAACTGCTGAACGGAATTACACAAAATTTGGCAAAGAGGTAGCCCTTGGTTCAGTGTCGTGCCTTTTGCTTAAATGGTGTAAATCCGTTCAGTAGTTCCTGAGAAAATCAAAAGTAAAGTCACATATATATCTATGGCCGAGTAGGGTCCGCGTACCCTCCCGATCACGAGCTGCATGCTAATTGGCTGTCAAGTGGCTGTCAACACTCCAAATCAGGAAGTGTTGGCAGCCATTTTATCCCTCGGTAGAACCGAGGGACAGAAACAAGTGCGCAAAGCGCAAAAAGGGGGCAGGGTAGAAACACCCTGACCCCCTAGGTCTGCTCAGGGGTCCCACATGGACCCCTGAGCAGAAAAAGCATTTAAAAAAAAAAAATCGGCGGGATGCGCTTAGGGTGCGCGGATCCCGCCGATAAAAAAATCGAAGCACGGTCTCCGCGCTTCGAAGCTGTTTGCCCCGGGTGGCCCAAGTCCCGGGGGCATGCGAGGTGGGTTTATACTTTATGGGGGGCCTCTAAGGTCCCCAAGCCCTAGAGACCGCCACCCCGGGGCTTTAAATAAAAAATGGTGCGGGAGGGCTCTCCGCCCTCCCGCAGCCCCGGGACCGCCACCCCCACGGGGCTTCTTTTTTTTATTTTTAATAACCTGTGTGGGGGGGCTCCAGCCCCCCCACACACCCCGGGGACTGCCACCTCCCCGGGGCACTTAGAAAATAAATTTGGGGGTCCATTTTGGACCCCCGAAGCCCCGGGGACCACCACCTCCCCTGGACTGTGCAATTGAAGGGAGGGGGCCCCCTCCCTGAGCCTGTGGTGGCCCTGGGGACTGCCACCCCCAGGGCCGGCTCCTGCAGTGTCCCAGGGTGCCTACCCCCAGGACACTGCTGTTTGCAATCACAGGACGGGAGCCTCGCAGCTCCAGTCCTGTGATTGCAAACTTGCTTTGCTTCATTGAAGCGAGAGCAGGGAAAACCTGCTCTCGCTTCAATGAAGCAAAGCAGATTGCTTTTCCATAAGGGGAGCAGCATGTCTGCAGCTCCCCTTATGGAAAAGCAATGCCGGCTCCCGCAGGACGCGGGGAGACGGCAAGACCGTGCGGGGATTGGGGACCCCCCCACGGTCCCCAACGAGTGGCCAGGCCCCGGGGGATGGGGTCCCCGGGGCTATTAGTGGCAGCCCCCCTCCCCAAAAATTAAAAAATAAATTTAAAAAACGGAAAGTCCGGCCCCGGGGGATGGGGTCCTTGGGGCCTTAAATGGCCTGAGGAGGGGGGCCACGCAGCCCCCCTCCAAATATTTAAAATTTAAAAAAAAGAGGGCATGCCCCGGGGGATGGGGTCCCCGGGGCCAATATAGGCCCAGGGAAGGGGGGCCACGCGGCCCCCTTCCCGTTTTATTTTAATTTAACAAAAAAAATGAAAATCCTCATGCCCCGGGGGATGGGGTCCCGGGGCCAAAAGAGGCCAAGGGAAGGGGGACCACGCAGCCCCCCTCCCATACAAGAAAAAAATTAAAAAGACCGGCAACGTGCCGGAGGCCCCGCCCCCACCCTGCAGCAGTCTGCAAACGCGCCCCTTGGCGCGTTTGCAGATGGGGAACGAATTCCCCTTGAATACTGGGGGTCCCTGGGGGCCAACTAGCCCACCAGGAACCTCCAGTATGCGCCAGGGGGCTGCGTTGCAGAGAGGTGTACAGAGGCCACGCCCCTTTTTACACCTCTCTGCAACGCAGCTCTGTGGTGCTTTTTGGAGGTACATGGTGGGCTAGTTGGACTCCAGGGACCCTCAGGATTCAAGGGGACTTAATCCCCCAACTTAAAATGCGCCACGGGGCGCGTTTGCACAGTGGTGAAGGGAGGGGGCGGGGCTTCAGGTGACATGTGTGCAAACAGGCCCCGTGGAGCATTTTAAGATGGGGAATTAAATCCTCTTCAATCCTGAGGGTCCCTGGGGGCCAACTAGCCCACCAGGTACCTCCAGTAAGTGCCACGTAGCTGCGTTGCAGAGTGTTGTAAAAAGGGGCGTGGCCTCTGTACACCTCTCTGCAACGCAGCCTCCTGGCGCATACTGGAGGTTCCTGGTGGGCTAGTTGGCCCCTAGGGACCCTCAGGATTGAGGAGGAATTAATTCTCCAACTTAAAATGCGCCACAGGGCAATGTTTGCAGACATGTCACCTCAGGCCCCACCCCCTTCCTTCACCATTGTGCAAATATTCCTCTAAAATCAGCTGAACTACGAATTCCGATTTACTCACCTGTTATCAGGAGAGACCTCAGTGCTGCATCTTTGAGCCCAGTACTGATCCTGAAAAGTAATTTTAACCGTACTTACCAGTAACTTGAATTTTCTTCCATAGGATATCATTGCCTGCTTTTTGCTGAAAAAGTTTCTAAGTGTCGATTTTTGAAACATACAAATATTCCTCTAAAATCAGCAGAACTACGAATTCCGATTTACTCACCTGTTATCAGGAGAGACCTCAGTGCTGCATCTTTGAGCCCAGTACTGATCCTGAAAAGTAATTCTAACCGTACTTACAGTAACTTGAATTTCCTTCCATAGGCTAACATTGACTGGTTTCACTTGGAAATTCTTCTGTGTGTGGAGTTTTGGAACTTTAGAATATTCCTCTTAAATCAGCCGAAGTACGAATTCCGATTTACTCACCTGTTATCAGGAGAGACCTCAGTGCTGCATCTTTGAGCCCAGTACTGATCCTGAAAAGTAATTTTAACCGTACTTACCAGTAACTTGAATTTCCTTCCATAAGATATCATTGCCTGCTTTTTGCTGAAAAAGTTTGTGTCGATTTTGAAACATACACATATTCCTCTAAAATCAGCAGAACTACGAATTCCGATTTACTCACCTGTTATCAGGAGAGACCTCAGTGCTGCATCTTTGAGCCCAGTACTGATCCTGAAAAGTAATTCTAACCGTACTTAACAGTAACTTGAATTTCCTTCCATAGGCTAACATTGACTGGTTTCACTTGGAAATTCTTCTAAGTGTGGAGTTTTGGAACTTTATAATATTCCTCTAAAATCAGCCGAACTACGAATTCCGATTTACTCACCTGTTATCAGGAGAGACCACAGTGCTGCATCTTTGAGCCCAGTACTGATCCTGAAAAGTAATTTTAACCGTACTTACCAGTAACTTGAATTTCCTTCCATAGGATATCATTGCTTGCTTTTTGCTGAAAAAGAATCCATTGTCTGGTTTTCAGCAGAAAAGTTTCAGTGTCGATTTTCACAAACTACAAATATTACTTAAAAATCGCCTGTATGACTTAAACGCATTCTTTCAACTGTTTACAGGAGATGCACCAGTGCTGGATCCAGGATCCACCACTGAGTAAGAAAAAGTAACGATAACACTACTTACCTGCTAAGTGAATTTCCTCCCATAGGATAACATTGGTGATTCTATGTGAAAAAGTTTGTGTCAACTTTTAAAATACAATAATATTCCTTAAAAATCACTACTGTAACCAAAACGCTTTTACTCAACTGTTTACAGGAGATGTCCCAGGACTGAATCTAGGATCCAGTCCTGTGGTTAGAAAAGTAATCCATAAAGTAACTAATTGCATTTAACTAGAAATTCACATTGAGCTCAATGTTGCATTGTGTTTGAAATTGTGTTGCCCATTGCAACAACTGTAACTACTGTACTTAAAAGTCTATTGCCTATTTGCAAAGTATTTAAACTAAAGTAATTCATTCTGAGAAAGTATATTTTGTAATGTAATGTATAATGTAATTACAATGTAATTTAAAAAATAAAATATCTAAAAATAAATAGTTTAAAAAAATGTAGTAAATCAGTATCAAAAAAATAAATATAACAATTAATACATTTAAAAATTGTCATTTACAAAACCTTTGAAATTCACTGAAAAGAATCATAGGTTTCAGATATGTTATAGTTAGGAATTAGCATTTAAAAAACCTTTCAAATTCACTGAAACAACCATAGGTTTTAGGGACAGTTATAGTTAGAAATTAGCATTTAAAAAACCTTTGAAATTCACTGAAAAAACCATAGGTTTCAGACACGTTATAGTTAGAAATTAGCATTTAAAAAACCATTGAAATTCACTGAAAAAACCATAGGTTTTAGGGAAAGTTATAGTTAGTTGGACATTGCACTCGTACAAAACCCGTGAAATTCCCCGTTATAGTTAGTTCAGCTAACTATAACTCACGCCCCGCAATGCACTGCTGATGACGTCACATATTACATCACTCATGTCATGGTCAGTGACATCACTGATGACATCACTGATGACATCATGCAGTGACTGTGTGTTTCTGTAAAGTTTAAATATGTTTAATATATATAGGCAAAGGTGTATTGAAGAATGAGTGGGTGTATAAGTGTCTCAACGGATGATTGAGTAGGTGCGTGACTGACTCTACCAGTGAGTGATTAAACGTATCTTACTGAATGCATGGGTTACTGACTAAACTGTGTGAATGTCTGTATCCGTCTGTCTGTTGGTGTGTAAGTGGATGCATGGATTTGCGAATAGCTACATGAGTGTTTATATGGGTTATTGATTGGTTCTCTGAGTATCTGTATGGGTGGCTGAGTGTTTGTGTGGGTGGGGTGTGTGTGACTCTGTACATAGATGTGTGATTGGGTGATTCACTGGGTGCATGATTTGAAGAGTGCATCTGTGATGGACTGTATGGGTGGGTGAGTGTGTGTATTGGTGTGTTAGTGATTGAATGTATATCTCAGTGGTACATGTGTGAGTAACTACATATGTGAAATGCAGTATATATGTGTGTTGGAGTATATAAATGGCTATAAGTGAGAGTGTGTGATTGTGAGAGTGGCTATATGGATGAGTGTGTGCTTGCATCAGTGATTGCATAGCAGTGTAAGAATGTGCTAGTATTTGTATGAGTAAGTGAGCTGATGTGTATAACTGTATAGGTGAGTAAATGGGAGTGTGATTAATTATTTGCATGACTGACTAGGTGAATGAGTACCTCTATGGATGAGTGGCGGTGTGTGAGTGTTTATATAGGTGTATGAGTGCATATGATAGTCCTGTACTGAGTGCCTGTAATTATGAGTGACTGTACGGGTGAGTGAGTAGATGTGTGTGTGTAGACCTAAGAATCAGTGAGTGGGTATGTAGTTATTGGTATTGGAGTGTGTATGGTTTTGAGAATGGCAGTCTGTAATTTAGAGTGGGTGTATCAAAAGTTATATTAGGGTGTGAGAAGATGCATTAAATTCTCACATGGATGATGTAATCAGTGATGTCATTTGAGATGTCATCAGTGATGTCATCAGTGATGTCACTGACCATGTCATGAGTGATGTAATATGTGACGTCATCAGCAGTGCATTGCGGGGCGCGAGTTATAGTTAGCTGAACTAACTATAACGGGGAATTTCACGGGTTTTGTACGAGTGCAATGTCCAACTAACTATAACTTTCCCTAAAACCTATGGTTTTTTCAGTGAATATATATATATATATATATTTACTTTAAAACATTTATTAAACTAATGATTTTATTGTATGTTATAATTTAAAAATTATAAAAATGTAACATATATATATCTCTCTCTCTCTCTCTCCCTCTCTCTCTATATAAGGTTGAGGGCTGTTTATTGATTTTATATAATCTGTTCAGCGACCTCCCCTTTAGGCATTTTTACCCTCTAAATAGAGGGCATATGCATTTTGTACTTCTATGAGCACAGGCACTTTATGATCCTTTTTGTCATCTCTCATATATTTTTCTCAGTAGCTCAGGAAATATGCACAGGCACTTTAAGACCATTTTGTTATTTCTCATATATCTCCCCCAGCAGCTCAGGGAATTTGCACAATGCACTTTTTGAAGCATAAGTCACTTTAACTAGTATAACAACTAAAACCAAGAAGCATACACATATAAATAAACTTTCAATAGTTCGCATGGTATTACTAGAGAAAGAGCAATAGAGGACCATGGCGCCTTTAGGGGTTTAGACATATATTATACAATCAATATCAGACTGTGAGTCTAGGGCTCTTTCTGTTAACCATAGGAAATCAGTATAAACATAAAGGATTAGATTGTGTACTTCACAAATTTATATCATGTGTAAAGTTATGTCATTTTGAAAAAAGAAAAAAGTAAAGAAAAAAAGTCATTTTGTTCATTTTCAAATTATATATGAATCAAATTTTGAATGTGTCTCCTTTAAGAAACTGACCTTGTTTTTAATTGGTGGTGGGGGGAAATAAACCATGCTTCCCCTTTAAATGGACACTTTTGTGAGCACACTTTGACCCAGTAGAAGGCCAAGCCGAAACGCGTAGGTCATTCCTTTGTATGCACCCCTGCACTTTGCTGTTGTAGGCTTCGTATGAGAGAGGCTAACTGCTACAACTAAATAAAGCCCTTTGAAGCCAGTTCCTGAGAGTGCCGTGCTTCATTATTGCCCTGGAATTGTGTGGATAGCTTATCTGAAGCGGAGGGCAACCGTTTGGAGCAAGTGTGTAATATATATATATATATATATATATATATATATATATATATATATATATATATATATATATATATATATATATATATATATATCCAGCAAAACTTTCTCCAAATAAAGGGAGCCCTCATCCCTGCAGGGCGGCTTCGCAACAATGGGTCTGCAGAACCCCATCATGTAACCACATTACATCAAGAAAAGCGAAGCCCAACTGAAGATCACACAGGCTTTATTGCATATCAGGTCGGCGGTACATCGTTGCTGACGCATTTCGGCCGTTGGGTGGGGCCTTGATCACAGATGAGACACATCACTATGGGCAAAGATTACAATTTGATTGGACCAGTTCGTCATGTGACACAGTGTGAACTACTTTTCCCAGAATGCACCTGGCAAGTCAGTGCATACTGTGGTAGATCTCAAATATGGCTCAATAGCTATCTCGGTCACCAGTACGCAGTACATTTATAAAACTCGATGTTAAGGACTTGTGGTGATGTTACCGTACTGCCCCATGGCGTCTTACCCACAGTCCTGGCCAGGTGCATGTTGTTATTCGGGCTGTCACACTTGCTCGATCTTGTAGTTGTACCGTAGTGTTGGATGCCTCTCAGAGTACTGCCAAACGAGTAGTTTACTGTCCTTTACAACTCCGCTTTCAGTGAGTTCAAAGTTGGCAAGAGGAAACATCCTTCTTCCTGTACGCCCTTACACCACGCAATGCCAAATACCACGGAAAATCCTTTTTGTGGCACCACGGCGTGCGGGACATGCTCCCAAATTTCATCCAGCAAAACTTTCTCCAAATAAAGGGAGCCCCCATCCCTGCAGGGCGGCTTCGCAACAACGGGTCTGGAGAACCCCATCATGTAACCACATTACATCAAGAAAAGCGAAGCCCATTCTAGGAAAAGTAGTTCACACTGTGTCACATGACGAACTGGTCCAATCAAATTGTAATCTTTGACCATAGTGATGTGTCTCACCTGTGATCAAGGCCACACACAACAGCCGAAACGCATCAGCAACGATGTACCGCCTACCTGATATGCAATAAAGCCTGTGTGATCTTCAGTTGGGCTTTTCTTTTCTTGAGATATATATATATATATCAAGGACCTGCCCTTTCAAGATTCCTGTGAGTCACTGGCAACAAACTTTCTTCATTCAAGGTATTGATATGCCCGGGACCGCCACGAGAACGGGCCATGCCTGTGGCCGCTGCCAAGTTGCAGACTGTGACTACACGGGGAGAGGGCTTATTACAGCGTTTTCCATGGCCCGGGGTGTTCAGCTATTGTGGCTGGGGCGTTGGGGACTTGATGGAACTCTGGACACTGCAATTGACGGATGGTGCCTGCCACTACATGGCCCCCCCTTTTACACAGTATTTTACAGCGCTCACTGTAGTGTCATCAACCCTGCTTTGGTATTCACCATGATGTTGCACGCTGGGAGCTGTAGTCTCAGACATGATTGCAGCTGCTCCCAATCAAGCAGGGTCAGCTGATCTCCCAGCTACGGGAGCACCGTAGGAGTTTTAAGGAGGGAAACGGCACCATTCGGTTGTGAGCGGCGTCTGAAGAAGGCTGGAAAAGCCAAAATGCATAATACTGCGCAACGTTCAGTGAATAAAGGGCTCCTTCAACAATCCCCGCTGTGTCCTTGGGTCACTTTCAACCGAGTGGTCTCTTTTGGTATATTTTCCGCGTAAGGCCAGAAACGCGGTACAAGGACCCGCCCTTTCAAGAGTCCTGGGAGTCACTGGCAACAAACTTTCTTCTTTCAAGGTATTGATATGCCCGGGACCGCCACGAGAACGGGCCATGCCTGTGGCCGCTGCCAAGTTGCAGACTGTGACTACCCGGGGGAGAGGGCTTATTACAGCATTTTCCACGGCCCGGGGTGTTCAGCTACTGTGGCTGGGGCGTTGGGGACTTGATGGATCTCTGGACACTGCAATTGACGGATGGTGCCTGCCACTACATGGCCCACCATTTTACACAGTATTTTACAGCGGTCACTGTAGTGTCATCAACCCTGCTTTGGTATTCACCATGATGTTGCACGCTGGAAGCTGTAGTCTCAGACATGATTGCAGCTGCTCCCAATCAAGCAGAGTCAGCTGATCTCCCAGCTATGGGAGCACCGTAGGAGTTTTAAGGAGGGAAACGGCACCATTCGGTTGTGAGCGTCGTCTGAAGAAGGCTGGAAAACCGAAATGCATAATACTGCGCAACTTTCAGTGAATAAAGGGCACCTTCAACAATCCCGCTGTGTCCTTGGGTCACTTTCAACCGAGTGGTCTCTATTGGTATATATATATATATATATGAAGAAACCTCGCTCTTCAACAAAATCCCATCCGCAGGAGACAAACGAGAGTGGACCCAAAGTAAGTGCTATTTTATTTTTATTGCTTTGAAAATAGCTCCGCCATGACGCGTTTCGGCAGTTCACCTGCCTTGATCACATGACAGCGTTACCCACTGTGATTAACCCTTTTAAAGTGACAGTGTCCAATCATGAGTTAATAGACATAGAAGAAATTACTTTTTGACATATAAATAGTACAAAAAACATTATTAGTATAAATACACAGTATAAAAAGAATTTCAAAGGTTTTTTTTCAATAAAATGTTGTCACCTTTATACTTTTATACATAATTTTGTACAATATCGTCAGAATAGATTTTAAATGCTGTATAGTTCCATGATCTAATAATCCTTGAAAATTCATTGCTTGAATGCAAAAACTGCATTGGTCTATCTATCCACCCTGTGTCTCATCCTTAGATTGAAACACTCCGAAAAAGTGCCTTATTTTTGATACTACATAAAGTGCTACATAAATAACCCCTAAAAGTGCTAAAATATAAAGTGCTAGTGCAAAAAACTTTTAAAATCATGTCATTATTGTCTTGTCCGAAACATCTATTTATGACTAATGTTTTATTCCATGATGTCTTGGTAATTCAAAACAAAGGGATTGTGATGAAGACATGCACAGACATAGGGGCAAAAAGAGAGAATTTTTTACGGACTAATTTCAATTAATTTCCTATCCGTCGGTTCCATTTCATAAGTAATTGATTCCCACTATTGCATTAAAACCAATATAAATACGTATATAAATATTTCAAATACATATAAATATCAATAAATACAATTCAATTACTAAAAATCACAATAAAAACTCGTTCTAAAATATGTTTCATTGAGGTGATGTGCAATACATATTAGGTTTTCCAGAAAATAAATTATTTAAAAACTCTAATAGTATAAAAGAAGTAATTCAGATTAAAATTCATATTTGCAGCTTAGCTCGTAGTTGGATTACATTTTTTAGTTATATTTACACTGTTGTTAAAACCATATTAACTTATTAACACATCAATCCAAATAGGTATATAAGTCCTCACTTGTGTTCAGACCCCCAGGATATTTTGTGTCAAGCTCCAGTATGTATCTGGTCTCCAGGCGCCTCAATTTCAGTTCCCGATCCCCACCTCTCTTTTGAGGCGGGACAGCATCAATAACAAAGTATTTTAGATGTTGCAAGCTGCTGTTATGATGCGTCTTAAAATGCCTTGCTACGGGGTAACTAGGGTCATTGTTGTTAATTGCCCGTATATGTTGTAATATTCGCTTATGAACAGATAATTTAGTGCTACCTATGTATGCCAGATTGCAACTACATTGCAAAACATAGATAGTATAATCTGTCCTACATGTAAGATGCTGTTTTATATCATGTACCCTGTCATTAAAGGCGGTATGATATGTAGTCCTGTTGGAGCCATATTGGCATGCTTTGCAACTGGAGCATTTAAAGAAGCCTTTTCTTGCTACCAGCCATCCTCCCTGTTCTTGCTCCTCTGGGCTTCTCTTAACTTCTCTTAACTAGTGCTTTGGCAATTGATGCCATTTTCCTATAGGTTATAGCTGGATGTTTAGGGAGTAAATCCCCAATTATCGGATCATCCCTAACTAGTGGCCAATTGCGTCTTATAATGGCTTATAATGGCTCTCAACTGTTGCTCCTGTTTTGAATAGGTCAGGATAAGCCTAGTGGGCTCCTTAGATGCCTCTACTATTTCACTACCTGCTATCTGGGACTTTTTATTGTTCTGCAGGAGATCTTCCCTGGCACGTTTCCTTGATTTAATTATAGCAGTTTCAATAGTTGATGTGCTGTAGCCCCTGTCTAAAAAACGCTTCTTACTTTCCAACTGTTTTATTTTCAAATTCTGTTCCTCACTACATATCCTACGAATATGAAGCATCTCCCCATTTGGGATGCTTTGTATCAGATGCGGAGGATGTGCACTCGACGTGTGTAGCATAGTGTTACCTGCCGTATCTTTGCGGTACAGTGATGTAGTCAGAGTGTCATTGACTATATTAATTTGTACATCCAAAAATGTAACACTCTTATCACTAATGCTGGACGTGAAATGTAAATTGAGATCATTATTATTCATAAGTTCCACAAATTCTCGGGCTTCATTTTCTGTTCCGTGCCATATAATGAACAAATCATCAATAAATCTAAGCCATAATACAACATTATTCTTGTAAATAAGTTCAAATTGTCTTTTGAGGACCAACTCCTCCCACCAACCCATAAAAAGAGAGGCATAGCTGGGGGAGAAGCTGGCCCCCATCGCTACACCCTGTATCTGTTGGTACATTTGGCTTTTGAACATAAACAAGTTATTCTCAAGGCAAAACGTCAACATGTCCATTAACATTTTGTTATGCTGTAAATATTTAATTGGCCTGTTTGCCAAAAAATGCCCCACCGCTCTTAACCCATCATGGTTTCTTATACAAGTATACAAGTATAGAGTGAGGATACATCGAGTGCTATTAAATACCACCCTTTTTGCCACTGTAAATCCATGATTTTTCTAATAAAATCACTGGTATCCTGTATATACGAGTTAAGATTATGGACATGTTCTTGTAAAAAGAAATCAATATAGCATGACATATTCTCTAAAAGTCCATTACATGCCGCTATAATCGGTCTTCCTGGTGGCCTGTCGATGTTTTTATGTACCTTAGGAATAAAATACATTGATGGTATAGTCGGATGCTCCTTCTTTAAGTATTTATATTCCTCAAGGCTCAACAGACCCATACTTTTCCATGCCAGTAGTTTGGTAAAAAAGAGATTCTGAATTGCTTTAAACTTCAGGAGGGAACTTTTGCGATAACATTCAAAATTGTTAAGTTGGGAATAGGACTCCTCCAAATATTCCCTTAGAGGCCAAAGCACAATGTTCCCTCCTTTGTCTGAATTCCTGATTACCACGTTTTTCTCATTTTTCAATTTTGCCATTAGTTGGCCATATTTTCTTTCATGATTGGACATCTTTCTCTTATTTTTATTGATATTGATATTTAGCTTTTTCACTTGCGCCACCAATTGCTCATTAAAAACTTCCAAAGAGTCCTTGGCATAATGGGGGTGAATTTTGATTTTAATTTGAATGGAGTGTCAGGTTTGGAGCATATTTCAAGCCCTGGCGGTTGCCAATGTTCGCTGCCCATTTCAATTGATCTTCGATTAGAAATATCACTTACGGCCTCAGTTTCTTCTGCCAATTCATGCAAATCTTTCAGTGTACCCAGATCGGCTACTACTAGATTCACGGCCTCGAATTCATTGCTGGTGGCTACCCCATTCCCCACTTTTTTGGATTGAGTCTGTAATTGATGGAACTTCTTTAATTTTAATTTGCATATAAATGTATAAATATCTGCCCTAGTCTGTGGATAGTCAAAATTAGACTCTGGGCAGTACGACAGCCCCAAAGAAAGCAATTGCTCCTCTGCCAACGTTAAATCCACTTGTGCCAGATTAATGATCGTCTTTGCCATTGGAGATGTTATTGGGGTCTGCAATGAACCCACTATTTGCTCTTCCAGCCCCCCCGCCCACGTATATATATATATATTATCTACTGGCGGTCGCCAGTAGATAGTTATAGTTAGGACCTATTTTCCATCGGAAATCCGCAACATTCTATTTGAAATAACTTTGGCGCCGGTTGACGAATCTTCGCGAAATTTTCAAACTTTGTGGCCCACTCCGGTACGCTCCTATCTTGAAAGTCTCGGGGTGATTCGTCAAGCGGGGGCCGAGAAAAAAGGGGGGTCCCAAAACGTGTTTTCCCCATGCAATTTTCCATAGGAACCTTTCATCGCATCTAAAGCCCGAACTGCTGAACGGAATTACACCAAATTTGGCAAAAAGGTAGCCCTTGGTTCAGAGTCGTGCCTTTTGCTTAAATGGTGTAAATCTGTTCAGTAGTTCCTGAGAAAATCAAAAGTTAAATCACATATATATCTATGGCCGCGTAGGATCCGCGCACCCTCCCGATGACCAGCTGTATGCTAATTGGCTGTCAACACTCCAAACCAGGAAGTGTTGGCAGCCATCTTGTTCCTCGGTAGAACCGAGGCACAAGAAAGCAGTAAAACAAGTGTGCAAAACAAGAAAAGGGGGCAGGGTAGAAACACCCTGACCCCCTAGGCCTGCGTAGGGGGTCCCACAAGGACCCCCAGGGTAAAAAAAACCAAAACTATATATTTTTTTTAAATCGGGAAAAAACGCGCTGGGTGCGCGGATCCAGCCGATAAGAAAACAAACCGAAGCGCGGTCTCCTGCGCTTCGATGGTATTTCGCCTCCGGGAGGGCCAAGTCCCGGGGGCATGCGGGGGTAAATGAAATAATGTATGGGGGGGCCTCTAAAGCCCCCCAAGACCCGGGCTTTCAATTATAAATGGTGCAGGAGGGCACTCGGCCCTCCCGCAGCCCCGGGGACCGCCACCCCCGGGGCTTCTTTTTTTTATTTGAAAATACCTGTGTGGGGGGGCTCGAGCCCCCCCACACGGCCCGGGGACTGCCACCTCCCCGGGGCACTAATGAAAGAAATGTGGGGGTCCGCTTTGGACCCCCGAAGCCCAGGGGACCACCACCTCCCCGGGGCTGTGCAATTGAAGGCAGGGGGGCTGCGAGGCCCCCCTCCTGGAGCCCGTGATGGCCCTGGGGACCGCCACCCCCCAGGGCCGGCTCCTGCAGTTTCCCGGGGTGCCCACCCCCGGGACACTGCTGTTTGCAATGACAGGGCGGGAGCCGCGCGGCTCCCGTCCTGTCATTGCAAACTTGCTTTGCTTCATTGAAGCGAGAGCAGGGAAACCTGCTCTCGCTTCAATGAAGCAAAGCAGATTGCTTTTCCATTAGGGGAGCTGCATGTCAGCAGCTCCCCTTATGGAAAAGCAATGCCGGCTCCCGCAGGACGCGGGGAGCCGGCGGGACCGTGCAGGGATTGGGGACCCCCCCACGGTCCCTAACGAGTGGCCAGGCCCCGGGGGATGGGGTCCCCGGGGCCATTAGTGGCCCGGGAGGGGGGCCTTGCAGCCCCCCTCCCCAAAAATCAATTTGAAAAAAACGTCAAGGCCGGCCCGAGGGATGGGGTCCCCGGGGCCTTAAATGGCCTGAGGAGGGGGGCAATGTAGCCCCCCTCCAAAACATTTTTTATTAAAAAAAAGAGGGCATGCCCCGGGGGATGGGGTCCCCGGGGCCAATAGAGGCCCAGGGAAGGGGGGCCATGCGGCCCCCTTCCCGTTTAAAAAAAAAAGAAAAAAGAAAATCCTCAGGCCCCGGGGGATGGGGTCCCCGGGGCCAAAAGTGCCAGAGGGAAGGGGGGCCATGCAGCCCCCCTCCCATACAAAAGAAAAAAAAAAAACACGGCATCGTGTCGGAGGCCCCGCCCCCTCCCTGCAGCAGTCTGCAAACGCGCCCCCTGGCGCGTTTTAAGAAGGGGAAATAATTCCCCTTCAATACTGGGGGTCCCTGGGGGCCAACTAGCCCACCAGGAACCTCCAGTATGCGCCAGGGAGCTGCGTTGCAGAGAGGTGTACAGAGGCCACACCCCTTTTTATACCTCTCTGCAACGCAGCTCTGTGGTGCTTTTTGGAGGTACATGGTGGGCTAGTTGGACTCCAGGGACCCTCAGGATTGAAGAGGATTTAATTCCCCATCTTAAAACGTGCCACAGGGCCTGTTTGCACACTGGTGAAGGGAGGGGCCGGGGCTTCAGGTGACATGTGTGCAAACAGGCCCCGTGGTGCGTTTTAAGATAGGGAATTAAATCCTCTTCAATCGTGAGGGTCCCTGGGGGCCAACTAGCCCACCAGGTACATCCAGAAAGCGCCACAGAGCTGCGTTGCAGAGAGGTGTAAAAAGGGGCGTGGCCTCTGTACACCTCTCTGCAACGCAGCTCCCTGGCGCATACTGGAGGTACAGGGTGGGCTAGTTGGACCCCAGGGACCCTCATGATTCAAGGGGACCTAATCCCGCAACTTAAAACGCGCCACGGGCGCGTTTGCACAGTGGTGAAGGGAGGGGGCGGGGCTTGAGGTGACATGTGTGCAAACAGGCCCCATGGCGTGTTTAACGTTGGGGGATTAAGTCCCCTTCAATCCTGAGGGTCCCTGGAGTCCAACTAGCCCACTAGGTACCTTCAGTAAGCACAACAGAGTTGCGTTGCAGAGATGTGAAAAAAGGTGCGTGGCCTCGGAACGCCTCTCTGCAACTCAGCTCTGTGGTCCTAACTGTAGGTACCTGGGGGGCTAGTTGGGCCCCAGGGACACTCAAGATTCAAGGGGCCTTAATCCCGCAACTTAAAACGTGCCAAAGGCTCGTTTGCACACATGTCACCTCAGGCCCCCCCTCCCTTCACCACTGTGCAAACGCGCCCTGTAGCGCGTTTTAAGAGGTAGTTTTAATCCCCCTGCCCTATTATGTACTAGGGACTTACAGAGGAGGTCATGCTGATCACAGGGGTACCCCAACGCATAGTGTTCCCTAGTGTATGTAGGTGTTTTCACTGTATTCTAAGTGTGTTTTAGCATAGCACCTGCTCTGGTTACTCAGAGTCAGTTACCACCAGTACACGTCGGAAAAAGATGTGGGCACAGGATGATTTTGGAACAAGGCCTCTTTCTGCTCCTCTGTTGGTTCTTTCTGCACATCTTTTGCTTCTTCCTGCACTTTTCTTCGTCTTTGTGGACTTCTGTTGCTTCTTTCTGCATTTCTTTTACTTCGTTCTTTGCATTTTTTGTTCTTTCTTCACATGTCCTTCCTCTGTAGGCAAAGTTAGAAACTAGCATTTAAAAAACCTTTGAAATTCACTGAAAAAACCATAGGTTTCAGGCACGTTATAGTTAGAAATTAGCATTTAAAAAACCTTTGAAATTCACTGAAAAAACCATAGGTTTCAGACACGTTATAGTTAGAAATTAGCATTTAAAAAACCTTTGAAATTCACTGAAAAAAACATAGGTTTTAGGGACAGTTATAGATAGTTGGACATTTCACTCGTACAAAACCCGTGAAATTCCCCCGTTATAGTTAGTTCAGCTAACTATAACTCGCGCCCCCGCAATGCACTGCTGATGACGTCACATATTACATCACTCATGACATGGTCAGTGACATCACTGATGACATCACTGATGACATCTCAAATGACATCACTGATGACATCATCCATGTGATAATTTCATGCATCTTCTCACACTCTAATATAACTTTTGATACACCCACTGTAAATTACAGACTGCCATTGTCAAAACCATAGACACTCCAACACCAATAACTACATACACACTCACTGATTCTTAGGTCTACACATACACATCTACTCACTCACCCGAACAGTCACTCATACTTACGGTCACTCAGTACAGGACTAACATATGCACTCATACACCTATATAAACACTCACACACCGCCACTTATCCATAGAGGTACTCACACACCTAGTCAGTCATGCAAAAAAATAATCACACACCCATTTACTCACCTATACAGTTATACACACACCAGCTCACTTACTCATACAAATACTAGCACATTCTTACGCTCTTATACAATAACTGATACAAGCACACACGCATCCATACAGCCACTCTCACAATCACACACTCTCACTTATAGCCTTTTAAAAACTCTAACACACATATATACTGCCTTTTACATATGTAGTTACTCACACATGTACCACTGATATATACATTCACTCACTAACACACCGATACACACACTCACCCACCCAAGCAGTCCATCACAGATGCACTCTTCAAATCATGCACCCAGTGAATCAGCCACTCACACATCTATGTACAGAGTCACACACACCTCACCCACACAAACACTCAGGCACCCATACAGATACTCAGACAACCAATCAATAACCCATATAGACACTCATGTAGCTATTCGCAAATCCATGCATCCACTTACACACCAACAGACAAACGGATACAGACATTCACACAGTTTAGTCAGTAACCCATGTATTCAGTAAGATACGTTTAATCACTCACTTGTAGAGTCAGTCGCGCACCTACTCAATCATCCATTGACACACTTATACACCCAGTCATTCTTCAATACGCCTTTGCCTATATATATTAAACATATTTAAACTTTACAGAAACACACAGTCACTGCATGATGTCATCAGTGATGTCATCAGTGATGTCATTTGAGATGTCATGAGTGATGTCATCAGTGATATCACTGACCATGTCATGAGTGATGTAATATGTGACGTCATCAGCAGTGCATTGCGGGGGCGCGAGTTATAGTTAGCTGAACTAACTATAACGGGGGAATTTCACGGGTTTTGTACGAGTGAAATGTCCAACTAACTATAACTGTCCCTAAAACCTATGGTTTTTTCAGTGAATGTATATATATATATTCACTGAAAAAACCATAGGTTTTACAGACGTTATAGTTAGAAATTAGCATTTAAAAAACCTTTGAAATTCACTGAAAAAACCATAGGTTTCAGGGACGTTATAGCTAGCTGGACATTTCACTCGTACAAAACCATAGAAATTCCACCGTTATAGTTAGCTCAGATAACTATAACTCGCGCCCCCGCAATGCACTGCTCATGACGTCACATATTACATCATTCATGGCATGGTCAGTGACATCACTGATGACATCACTGATGACATCTCAAATGACATCACTGCATATTTTCCTTGTTTTAAATTCTGTTTAACATTTCTTTTGAAGCTGTAATGTTGAAGTACTTCATACAGACATAGCTGTTCCAGATGTTGACTCCTTTTCGGATAGTATGTATACAACATATTAGTTTGAAGAATTTCTGTACTGTCTGGTTCATTTGCTGTTAGTGTTAAGTATTCAATTTCTTCTAATGATTTCAACACTCTATTACGTGAGCAGGCAAGACCTAAACTTACCCAAATGATCCCTCGTGATTTTGAATATAAACTTGAAGAGGACAAGCGGTCTGAACATTCATACGATCCAATTTCTCTGTGGGAAAGCATTTTCAAAGTAAAGCTGTACAATTTTTTGCTAAGGCTCTTCTCTTGTGCAATTTCTTCCCACATTTCTTTCATCTCGGTTCTTTCTGATTTCGTTATATATGATGTAACATAGCGTGCAACAGCAATTGAGTTGTCTGCAACATACTGGATGTCCATATTTGCATTCCACATTTTTAAAATAACTGGATTGTAGTCATTAATGTACTTTGACAGTTCTCTTATTTTCAAGTTGTAGGTATTCTTTGGAGATTTGCAAGTTATTGTGTGCCTTACAGAAGAAAAAAAGAATTTACTCTTCCTTTAGAAATTACTGGACGTGGAAATCCAAACCGACACTTGGTATAAAATTTTCCTTTACACTTGTATTTTCGTCGGCAGTACTTTCCACAACGGTGACTTTGGAAACGTAAAACTTGCTGTCTCAAGCTTCTATCTCCTCCTTCTCTTGGAATCTCACATGTCACATACTGTTCAATGAAAGACAATACTATTTCATCTGAATCAGTTCCAAATTTAGGTGCATCCTTGATCCACAATAGCATATGTATATGAGGAGCACCTCTTGCTTGGTACTCCTTTCTCCAAAAGAAATCGGTAACTTCTCCAAGAGGTGGATTCTTTTTATTGCAGATGAAAGACATCATAGCTTGAAACCTATGATTAAAATATCTGCACACATTTACAGGATCCAAAGAACACAGTTCTCCAGGTGTCTTCATTTCAACATTCTTTACATTGGAATTTGATTCTCGTAGAAATTCAAGAAAATCTTCCCATGCATACTCTGCACAGCTAAGTGTCACAAACCATGTTGGTGTACCTAAGTTCCGTAACATACACTTCAGTTCTCCATGACGACGATACCAATACTCATTTGTTCCTTGTTGACATGCCATCAAATTAATTAACTGTGCTTCTAAATTTTCATCTGTTTGTTGAACTTTCTCCACAAATTCTTTCGCTGAAAGAAGTGATTGATGAACTCCAGTTTTCAGTATGTGGTTCACTGCATAGGACAGAGAAGACAGATCACCTTCAAACAAAAGGTGAAATATATATGGTATACACTGCCGGAATCTAGGATCTTCAGAGTATAATCTTGTTGAGCGATATTCTGAAGCTGGAATCCATACAGGTCGGTCATCATATCGTCCACCTTCTCCAGTAGGAAACAGCTGTGGAAAACAACGAGCTTCTAAGCTTTTCTCCCATACACTCATTGGAGTTCCCAATGCTTTTTTCATTTGAAATAACTCAATACTGTTTCCTATTACTTCTTTTGAATGTAGAGGACGTATTGTGTAATGTTCATAAATCTCTTCACTCCTTGACTTGTCCACTTTCTCTATTTGACCACTTGAAATTTCAGATTCATCTTCCAAACTTATTACCTGTTCTTCCACATTTCCACTTTTATAATAAATATTATTCTCCACAAGATATAACGTATGCTTTTGAATTTTTTTAACATCCACAAACTCTTGCCATATTTTCCGACTCTTTGTTGGTACTCCATTTACTAGAATGACTACTGCTTTATTTTCATCTTTGTCTCCACCAACAATTTCAATATTTTTCTTAAAATCCAAAGGTAAGTACACTACTCTTCCTTTCAGCCCTCTTTGTAAGTCTGTTGGTGGCAGTTTACCTGTTTTAGGCTCCATGCGAATTATAGTTTGAAATGGATGAACAGATTGAATTAGAACTGACTCATATGTATTCAAATCTGCCAGTTCCTCCGGAATAGCTGCTAATTCTAACTTATTATGTACTGCTCTAGCGGGCATTTTGTTCTCTTCTAATTTCTTATAAAAATATTTACAAATACGTTGATCACTGCCTAACTCAAATTGACCTTCCACTAACAAGTAAGTTGCAAATTCTTTCCATTTATCATTATTCTTCTTTTCTGATTTCAAATACAAACCTAGTTTGAATTTTATAATTAGTACGTTGACAACAAACACAAACATAGTTTGGAATTTCAGAGCACACTATGTTAAACTTTCCAATTTCTTCTTCAAACTGATCAATCATAATCACTTTCCCATCTTCTTCAACATCTGTAATGGTCAAACTATCACTTTCTATACACTGCTCTTCTGAACCAAAATATCGGAACTGAATATCATCACATTTTTTTGTACATCTGATAAAGAACCGTGTAAAAGAGCTGTATTTAGTTCACCTAAACATAATGCAGGACTTTTTACTTAGTACAGTTTCCTTACAAACTTCGGCATTTCTGAATGGTGTACTGCTAACATCCTTAAGTGATGAAAAACACTTTTACACACTTTTCTTCAAAGACAAGCCAGAGAATGCCCATGTTTCTCAGTATATTTTCTTACATTACAAGGATCTAGTGTTTGTAACAACCTAATCTTCTGTTTTACACTTTTCTGTGTATATTCTCGTAACAAATTTCGCATTATATCAATAGATTCCTGTCGAATACTACAAATACTACTTTAACCCCACTTATACACAGGAGCTTGTGTGCGTTTCCCTTGCACTTCTTCAGCTATTAACTGTTCTGCACTAATAGTAACCATTTCCTCTTTTGGAACAGGACAACCATTCTGAACTTCGTAGCAACGACCTCCAGTATCAACTGCAAATGGTAAACTATTTTCTTGGAAGTAACTCTCTTCATTAAAAAAAGGTTCACTATTAGATGTATGTTTCCATTTTCCACTGAAGATTTTACAAAAGTTGCTTCTGTTCACATGTCTTTTTTTTTTACTTTAGTCTTTCAAGGCATTCAGGGACATGTTCCAGGGTCATTGTGGGTGTAGTGTGTGCTGCACAAATCAACGCTGTAGCTGATTTACAAAACTACATACTCCTTTAAACATAACAAACTATACCTTTCTCCTAAAACCATGTAATCTTTCAAACATATGTCACGTCAATTTTGTACCATTGAAACTGATTATGACCTTCTCTTTACACTACAGATCCCATGAATATGCTAATAAAGGTATAAGTGCTATTTTCATACTAGATAAAGCTCTCTTACTTAATTTTTATAAACACTACTGTTTGGTGCACAAAATGGGGGTAACACATGAGGAGAGGAAACGGACGTGTAATCCCTAAACTTTTATTATACCGTTCCTTTAATATACGTATATTGAGGGTTTTAAGTGGGATGAAAAAAAATGCGGGTGTGTAAAAGGGGTAGCAGTGTTCAGCACCGGTAAGACCCAGCCCACTTAAAGTCCTGCGTATATTCAGCACAGAGGCACACCCTAACAATTTTCATCACCTATAATCACAGTTAGTTTACTAGTGTGAAAAAATCGTACAGAAAATTTACTAAGAACATTTTTAATTGTTTTTTATCTCTCACACATTTATAAAATATCTCTTGTAAAGAAACGCCCCTCTCCACCTTTATTTCATACGAACGAGCAATAAATAATCCCTTTACCAGCATCTAGTCACTAACTACTAACACGGTGCACTGTACCCAATTGTAAAGCAGAAATAGTGTTTAGATTATGTTTTAAAGTA
Organism: Calotriton arnoldi; assembly: GCA_963921515.1. NCBI lineage: Eukaryota > Metazoa > Chordata > Amphibia > Caudata > Salamandridae > Calotriton > Calotriton arnoldi. The sequence goes on along the minus strand of CAWUFW010020607.1, from coordinate 93,028 downwards.
TCATCAAATGATTCAAACCATGCATACATACACAAAGCAACGTGCACGTTTACTTTGTCCATTTACTCTCTATGTAATCTGTGCACATTCTGAACGGGTTCGCAGTATATCACCTGTTTTCACTTATACTCAAATGTACCTTACAGTAAAAAAATGACATCACAACCTATGCATATGTAATATTTCCTACATAATACAGGGCATTTCTATACCATTGAAAACTGATTGCAACATTCTTTATATAGTACAAATTCTACCAATATGCCAATAAACCTATAAGTGCTATTTTTATAATACAAAAAGCTGTATTAGATTTTTTTTATAAACAGTACTGCTGGGGGCACAAAATGGTGGTGCAAGGCAGACAGAGTAAATGAAGGTGTAATTCCAAACTTTTTATGTATCGTCCCTTTACTATACGTATATTAACAGCTTTAACTGGGATGAAAAAATTGACGGCTCTCTTAAAGGGGTGGCAGAGCCTACTACTGATAACACCCGGACCACTTAAACGCCTGCGTATATTCAGCAGAGGAACACACCGTGACAATTACTATCACCAATAATCACATTTACTTTACCACTGTGAACAAATCGTACACAAAATATACAAAGAACATTTTCATTTATTTTTTATCTCTCACATATGTTAAAAAAATGACATCTGAAGAAACGCTCCCCAACAACTTAGATTTCCTAAGAACACCCAAATGCAAAGCTTCGCAGTACCACACCAGCCTTGACTGACATTGAAATCTACCTCTCAGTGTAAAAAATGAGACCACAAAGTGTGCACATAACATTTCTTCTTTTTTTTCCCATCTCTGTTAAGTTAATAACACATGAATTTTCTACTGTTACCCCTTCTCCACTATTTCCAGACTGAGCATAATTTCCAAACGTGCGGCATTCTGTATATCTCGCCGGAATAGATATACAAATCGAAATTAACACTACATCGAATTTTCAAAACCATACAGGGCCATATTCACAAGAATGGCGATAACATTATCGCCGCTTTAGCGGGGGGAAGCTGCCGCTAAAGCGGTGATAATGTTATCGCTGGTCTTGAGAATATGGCCCACAGTCTTTTACAGATGACAACTTACACTTTTTCTTGGTGAAAAACTCCTAAACATATATAAAGTACTTGTTTAATAACTAGTTACACATAATGCATATTTTAGAACCAATAAAACACCAGACTTTACTAACACTATGTTATTTAGAAATAAAAAATACTTTCAAAGTTAAAAATATTGTCTCAAATACTTAACCACTACTACAAAACACATAACACACCTTCTTAATTTCTAATTTACCTGCGTAGTTGGTATGCAGATTTCATATGTCACAAACGCATGCAATTCTTTTCTTGTCACACAGTACATGTAATGCACCGCTTTCATCAAGAATGGAACCAGTAATGGCACAATTTCCCTGTTGCTCCACACATAAATACATGTAAAGAACAAATCAGAATAGTTCCTTATTTTTTTTAGATTGCAAAACCTCTCTTTATTGGTTATTTTTTAACTTTCCATATAAACAGTTGTTTTAAGGACACATACAGGTGAAAAGTTCAAGGTATTGTATCAACACTTTCTAGAACATTCTACGACACGTGCAGGTTAAAAGTTCATCATTTTTTTAAACCTACCAATATTTTTTTTGCAACATTTTCTCCAACATTTAACGGCACATGGAGGTCAAAAGTTCACCATTCTTTCAAGTTTGAACTGCACCTTCCAAATACAATTAGCAGGTGTGGTTGAGCTGAGCAAATTTCATCCTATAATATGTACTCCACGTATAAACTGCTTTTTTATTAACCAATCACAAAGATGCTTTTCATCAAAACTAATATACATCCTACTTTTTAGGACACAATACATTTCATCTCCCAATCGGTTAATGTTTTGTATGTAAAAAAAAGTAGTTCCCCATGTTTAAACATATCTCTTATTCTACGAACAGACTGCAGGAGCTACAGACATTTATACATATCTTCTAGCCATACCTTCAAAATGCTAGTGTGGATTGTAGGACATAGCTATGTTTTCTGGTGCAAGAGGTATGCAGAACAGAGACGTATTGACTTAGACCTAGGTTTACAAAATGTGCACATTAAATGGTTTGCACAGAGAGGATTGAAGTGGCACCAATTGCTCCCTTTGGTTAAAACCTGTTTGCATCTCCAACACCCTGATCTCATGATTGTGCACTGTGGTGGTAACGACCTAGGCACATTGACTGGGGTAGGTTTGGAAATGCTTATGAAGGACACCTTTGGACAATTGATGTTACTTTTACCTCAAACTGTCTTTGTATATTCCAATATATGCCAAAGACAGAAGTGGAAATGGTCAAACCAATTTTGTCATAAGATTGAAAAATCTAGGAAGAATGTCAACAAAGCTTTGTCTGCATACCTCAGAGACCATAGAATGGGGTCGATTTACAACAACAACATACGTTTTGATATGGCTGATATCTACAGAAGTGATGGAGTACACTTCACAGATGAGGGAAACCGAGTTTTCCTGATTAACCTGAAGCTGTGCAGTCACACTTACATGTAGCTCCAACTAATAAACACAAGGGCTCTTTTTAGAGCCGCCTTATATTCCCAATTTCGGCTCGCAGAGTGTCAGCTGCGGTTCGGCTAGCAGAGGGACACCTGCGGGCCGTCGGGCAGGCTCACAGAGGAAGAGCTGCGGCCCGTGGGCTCAGCTCGCAGAGGGAGACCTACGAGCTGTTGGCTCGCAAAAGCACAGCACCATACTGGCTCGCAGAGGGAGAGCTGTGGCCTGACTTGCAGAGGGAGACCAACGGGCCAACAGGCCTACTAGTAGACACACAGCTATCAGTTAACGGGCTGGCTCACAGAGATACAGCTGCGAGCCCTCCGAGCTGCAACCCGACGGGCTAACTCGCAGAGGGAGAGTAACGGGCCAACGGGCCTGCTAGCACAGACACAGCTACAAGCTAATGAGGTGGCTCACAGAGGTAGAGCTGCGGGCCCGACGGCTCACAGACACAGAGCTGCAAGCCAACGGACTGGCTTCTAAAGGCATAGCCGCGAGCTGATGATGTGGGCAGAGGGAGCGTAAAAGGAGTATCTCACACAGACAGACCTGTGGGATATTTTCAGTATTGCCTCGCAGAGGTAGAATTACAGATCTGATGCCTTTTAGAGGGAGAGATGCGAGCTGACGGACTGAGTCACAAAATGGCTGACAGCTCGCAGTCGCAGAGCTGCGAGCCGATGGACTGGCTTCTAAAGGCATAGCCGCGAGCTGGTGATGTGGGGAGAGGGACAGTGAAAGGGGTATCTCGCACAGACAGAGCTGCGGTATATTTTTAGTGTTGCCTCGCAGAGGTAGAACTACGGACCTGATGCCTTGTAGAGGGAGAGTTGTGAGCTGACGGACTGAATCACAAAATGGCTGCCAACATTTCCTAGTTTCAACAGTTCACAGCCAATGAGCCGAGAGGGACCGTGAAAGGGGTATCTCGCACAGACAGAGCTGCGGTATATTTTTAGTGTTGCCTCGCAGAGGTAGAACTACGGACCTGATGCCTTGTAGAGGGAGAGTTGTGAGCTGACGGACTGAATCACAAAATGGCTGCCAACACTTCCTAGTTTCAACAGTTCGCAGCCAATGAGCCGCAAGCTCGTGCTCGTAACGCCTCAGCCAATCAGAAGTCAGAATTCTTAAATATCGATATCTGGAAAATTTGATATTTCTCTAAAACTACTGAACGGATTTACCCGATTTAAACAAAAGCGTGCTTTCTGGACCAAGACCCTTCTCTCTGCCAAATTTGGCGTAATTCCGTTCAGCAGTTTGACCTGTAGCCTTTTCTAAAGTTTCCTATGGAAATTGCATGGAGAAAACACGTTTTGGGACCCCCTTTTATCTTAGCCCCCCCTTGACGAAACCCCCCCAAACTTTTAGGATAGGAGCTGACCTGAAAAGAGGAACTTTTTTGAAAATTTCGTAAAGATTCGTCAAACGACGCCAAAGTTATAAGCACATCAAAAAATGCTTTTCCTATGGAAACGTCGTCCTAACTATAACTACCTACTGGCGCCCGCCAGTAGGTAATATATATATATATATATATATATATATATATATATTCACTGAAAAAACCATAGGTTTCAGACACGTTATAGTTAGAAATTAGCATTTAAAAAACCTTTGAAATTCAATGAGAAAAACCATAGGTTTTAGGGACAGTTATAGTTAGTTGGACATTGCACTCGTACAAAACCCGTGAAATTCCCCCGTTATAGTTAGTTCAGGTAACTATAACTCGCGCCCCGCAATGCACTGCTGATGACGTCACATATTACATCACTCATGACACGGTCAGTGACATCACTGATGACATCACTGATGACATCTCAAATGACATCACTGATGACATCACTGATGACATCATCCATGTGATAATTTGATGCATCTTCTCACACCCTAATATAACTTTTGATACACCCACTGTAAATTACAGACTGCCATTGTCAAAACCATAGACACTCCAACACCAATTACTATATACACACTCACTGATTCTTAGGTCTACACACACACACATCTACTCACTCACCCGTACAGTCACTCATACTTATAGTCACTCAGTACAGGACTATTATATGCACTCATACACCTATATAAACACTCTCACACCGCCACTCATCCATAGAGGTACTCACACACCTAGTCAGTCATGCAAAAATTAAGCACACACCCATTTACTCACCTATACAGTTATACACACACCAACTCACTTACTCATACAAATAATAGCACATTCTTCAGTGATGTCATCAGTGATGTCACTGACCATGTCATGAGTGATGTAATATGTGACGTCATCAGCAGTGCATTGCGGGCGCGAGTTATAGTTACCTGAACTAACTATAACGGGGGAATTTCACGGGTTTTGTACGAGTGCAATGTCCAACTAACTATAACTGTCCCTAAAACCTATGGTTTTTTCAGTGAATTTCAAAGGTTTTTAAATGCTAATTTCTAACTATAACTTGTCTGAAACCTATGGTTTTTTCAGTGAATTTCAAAGGTTTTTTAAATGCTAATTTCTAACTATAACGTGCCTGAAACCTATGGTTTTTAAGTGAATTTCAAAGGTTTTTTAAATGCTAATTTCTAACTATAACGTGCCCCGCCCCCTCCCTTCACCACTGTGCAAACGCGCCCCGTGGCGCGTTTTAAGTTGTGGGATTAAGTCCCCTTGAATCATGAGTGTCCCTGGGGTCCAACTAGCCCACCCTGTACCTCCAGTATGCGCCAGGGAGCTGTGTTGCAGAGAGGTGTTCAGAGGCCACGCCCCTTTTTACACCTGTCTGCAACGCAGCTCTGTGGCGCTTTCTGGACGTACCTGGTGGGCTAGTTGGCCCCCAGGGACCTTTCGGATTGAAGAGGATTTAATTCCCCATCTTAAAACGCGCCACGGGCCTGTTTGGTTTTTGGAAGAGAGAGCAGTTTGCTATGGCAGGGCGGGAGCCGGAGGCTCCCGCCCTGCCATAGCAAACTACAGTGTCCCGGGGGTAGGCACCCCGGGACACTGCATGAGCCAGCCCTGGAGGGGGGCCGCGCGGCCCCCCTCCAAACATCTTGAAAGCCCCGGGGAGGTGGTGGTCCCCGGGGCTCTGGGGGTCCGTAACGGACCCCCATATTTAACGATTTAGTGCCCCGGGGAGGTGGCGGTCCCCGGGGCGTGTGGGGGGGCTTGAGCCCCCCCACACAGGTAATTTCAATTTCAATTTTTAAAAAGAAGCCCCGGGGGTGGCGGTCCCCGGGGCTGCGGGAGGGCCGAGAGCCCTCCCGCACCATTTTTTTTAAAGCCCCGGGGGGTGGCATTCCCCGGGGCTTGGGGGGGCCTTAGAGGCCCCCCATACATTAATTTTATAAACCCCCGCATGCCCCCGGGACTTGGCCCACCCGGGGGCCAATTAACAACAAAGCGTGGGAGACCGCGCTTCGTTTTTTTTCTCGGCGGGATCCGCGCACCCTAAGCGCATCCCGCAGATTTAAAAAAAAAAATGCTTTTTGCTGCCCAGGGGGTCCTTGTGGGACCCCCTGAGCAGACCTAGGGGGTCAGGGTGTTCCTACCCTGCCCCCTTTGTGCATTTTGCACACTTGTTTCTTTTGTTTTTTCTCGGCGGGATCCGCGCACCCTAAGCGCATCCCGCCGATTTAAAAAAAAAAAAAATGCTTTCCCTCTGAGCAGACCTAGGGGGTCAGGGTGTTTCTACCCTGCCCCCTTTGTGCGTTTTGCGCACTTGTTTCTGTGCCTCGGTTCTACCGAGGCATAAAATGGCTGCCAACACTTCCTGATTTGGAGTGTTGACAGCCACTTGACAACCAATTAGCATGCAGCTCGTGATCGGGAGGGTACGCGGACCCTACTCGGCCATAGATATATATGTGACTTTACTTTTGATTTTCTCAGGAACTACTGAACGGATTTACACCATTTAAGCAAAAGGCACGACACTGAACCAAGGGCTACCTCTTTGCCAAATTTGGTGTAATTCCGTTCAGCAGTTCGGGCTGTAGCTGCGACTAACGGTTCCAATGGAAAAATGAATGGGGAAAACACGTTTTGGGACCCCCCTTTTTTCTCGGCCCTCACTTGACGAAGCACCCCGAGACTTTCAGGATAGGAGCGGACCGGAGCGCCCCAACAAGTTGGAAGCTTTCGCGAAGTTTCGTCAACCGGCGCCAAAGTTATTTCAAATAGAATGTTGCAGATTTCCTATGGAAAATAGGTCCTAACTATAACTATCTACTGGCGACCGCCAGTAGATAATATATATATATATATATATATATATATATATATATATATATTCACACAACAGGATTGCCCAGATTTGAGACCGCACTCCGCAGTTGGTAAGTATCTTACTTTATTTTCAAAGGCATCCAAGCTCGAGCGGGAGAATGCAGGTGTTTGAATTGTAGCTGCTGACACGGGCCTCTGAAGAGAATCGTAAAGGATTCGAAACGCGTCAGGCCGGGGACGTTACATGGGGATGTTAAGTTGGATGCCTTTGAAAATAAAGTAAAATACTTACCAACTGCGGAGTGCGGTCTCAAATCTGGGCAATGCTGTTGTGTGAATATATATATATATATATCAAAAGTAAACTCCTCTCCAATGCAGGAAAAAGAGCGCGCACACGAGGACCATAAAGATAAAGGCTTCTTTATTAAATTAAGCCTCCTCCAACCCAGCACAGAGAGATGCATTTCGCCTGTCAACGCAGGCTTTCTCAATCTGATTGGCGCCATTTTGATGTTAGCCTTTATACTCAAACATGATTATAAACATAAAAAAGTTACTTGATTAACTGAAATTGGATGCATTTAAAACCTGGTGAGTACTATACATAAACATGCATTGCAAATAAAATTAAAATCTGTACCTCGTGGCTATTAACATCATGAGTGATGAGAGCATATTGTGATAGCTAAACAATAATCTTTGTGCATTGAGTGCTACCCACTCCACTCGAGTGCAGCAGATTAAATGTAAATATTCACCAGCATGATAAAAACACTTTCATGTTGCTTTTCAATAGGCAAAAATCTAGGCCATATATTCAAATCATCTCGTTGGTCACATAGTAACACTTCAAATTGCCTGAACATCATCTGTGGTAAATAACAGCCTGAGGTGACATGCTGGCAATAAATTACTCATATTGAGCTCGGATACGATAACACAAAACTAATGGTGGGGTGATATTACACAACCAAAGTTACAAACAGGCATGATAGAATATTGAGCAAAGACCGGATTGTGTGCCACCCTATTCCCCGCATCATGATCATATGCTGTTGCTTGCATTCGCTAATAACACCAAACAACCTGAAAGAAAGTTTGGTGACATAACCGCAAAATGCGTACCAAGTCCCGAAATTCAAGTCAAACATCCCATTGCAAAACTACTGATCCCACAGTGCATTGTTAGTGTTCCATGCGGGCACATCGAGATTCAAAATAGGGGAAAGCAGTTCAAGGCTGGCAATGTGAGCAAACTATCTTCCACGGCAGCATGATGCGGCGTAGTGGTATTCATACCTTTTTACATTTGGCAACATAAGCCCGGCAATGATGTTTTGAAGCCTGTGTTTCTTGGGGCTATATACCACCTTGGTTACCGTAAATATGGAAATAGAAAGTCAGCAAGAATCCTCCCATAGCAGCAAATGATATATGCGGCCAAACATTGATGCGAGGTGGGGGGAGGCGAATTGGATAAAAATTGATTAGCCCCAAGGTCCTCACCGCATGACACGGTGCCCAGTCTCCATGAGTAACGCTGGTTGTTCGAGCAGGGCATTTCTAGACAGGACAGGATTCGACCCTGCGCTGAATGCCTAATGGCTTCCTCGCTGCAGGAGTATTGCCTCCCATACCGCTGTCATCCACAACATCTCCTCCCAGCGAACATCATGGGGGCCAACAGTTTAGCATTCCTATACTAATTAACTCCAGATTGCGGCTGGATCTGGTGGCCCAAAGCGACTGGTGTTGCACGAGCAGCATTCAACCGCAAAAAGCTGTAAAGATCAAAAGTAAACTCCTCTCCAATGCAGGAAAAAGAGCGTGCACAAGAGGACCATAAAGATAAAGGCTTCTTTATTCAATTAAGCCTCCTCCAACCCAGCACAGAGAGATGCGTTTCGCCTGTCAACGCAGGCTTTCTCAATCTGATTGGGCCATTTTGATGTTAGCCTTTATACTCAAACATGATTATAAACATAAAAAAGTTACTTGATTAACTGAAATTGGATGCATTTAATACCTGGAGAGTACTATACATAAACATGCATTGCAAATAAAATTAAAATCTGTACCTCGTGGCTATTAACATCATGAGTGATGAGAGCATATTGTGATGCCTAAACAATAATCTTTGTGCATTGAGTGCTACCCACTCCACTATATATATATATATATATATATATATATATATATATATATATATATATATATACTGGCGGTCGCCAGTAGATAGTTATAGTTAGGACCTATTTTCCATAGGAAATCCGCGACATTCTATTTGAAATAACTCTTGCGTCGGTTGACGAATCTTCGCGAAATTTTCAAACTTTATGGCCCCCTCCGGTCCGCTCATACCCTGAAAGTCTCAGGGTGATTCATCAAGCGGGGGCCGAGAAAAAAGGGGGGTCCCAAAACGTGTTTTCCCCATGCAATTTTCCATAGGAAACTTTAGACACGGCTACAGCCTGAACTACCAAACGGAATTACACCAAATTTGGCAAAGAGGTAGTACTTGGTTCAGAAAGAACCATTTTTGTTAAATGGTGTAAATCCGTTCAGTAGTTGCTGAGAAAATCAAAAGTAAAAGTACATATATATCTATGGCCGCATCGGATTCGCGCACCCTCCCGATCACGAGCTGTCTGCTAATTGGCTGTCAACACTCCAAACCAGGAAGTGTTGGCAGCCATCTTGTTCCTCGGTAGAACCGAGGAACAAGAAAGCAGTAAAAAAAATTGTGCAAAACGCACAAAGGGGGCAGGGTAGAAACACCCTGACCCCCTAGGTCTGCTCAGGGGGTCCCACAAGGACCCCCTGGGCAGAAAAAAGCATTTTTTTTTTTAAATCGGCAGGATGCGCTCAGGGAGCGCGAATCCTGCCGAAAAAAAAAAATCGAAGAGCGGTCTCCCTCGCTTTTATTGTATTTTGCCCCCGGGTGGCCCAAGTTTCGGGGACATGGTGGAGGGGTTACATTTATGTATGGGGGGCCTCAAAGGGCCCCCCAAGCCCTGGGGACCGCCATCCCCCGGGGCTTTCTTTTTAAAATGGTGCGGGAGGGCTCTGAGCCCTTCCGCAGCCCCGACGACCACCACCTCCCCGGGGCTTCTTTTTTTTAAAACTTTTTCCTGTGTGGGGGGCTTGAGCCCCCCACACGCCCGAGACCGCCACCTCCCGGGGCACTAACAAATTAAAATGGGGGTCCGTTTTGGACCCCCGAAGACCCGGGGACCACCACCTCCCCGGGGCTTTGCTGATGTGGGGAGGGGGCCGCGCGGCCCCCTCCTGGAGCCTGTGGTGGCCCTGGGGACTGCCACCCCCAGGGCCGGCTCCTGCAGTGTCCCGGGGTGCCTACCCCGGGACACTGCTGTTTGCAATGACAGGACGGGAGCCTCGCGGCTCCCGTCCTGTCATTGCAAACTGCTTTGGATATTGGAAGAGAGAGCAGGGAAACCTGCTCTCGCTCAATATCCAAAGACAATTGCTTTTCCACATGGGGAGCAGCATGTTAGCTGCTCCCAGTGTGGAAAAGCAATGCCGGCTCCCTTAGGACACGGGGAGCCGGCGGGACTGTGGGGGTTTGGGGACCCCCACAGTCCCCAACAAGAGGCCAGGCCCCGGGGGATGGGGTCCCCGGGGCCATAAGTGGCCCGGGAGGGGGCCACGCGGCCCCCTCCCCAGAAATAAGTAAAAAAAAAAAGAAGGCCTGCCCCGGGGGATGGGGTCTCCGGGGCAAAAGGAGGCCAGAGGAGGGGGGCCACGCAGCCCCCCTCCTTAAAAATTAAAGAAAAAGTGTGGCCATGCCCCGGGGAATGGGGTCCCCGGGGCAGGATTCGGCCAGGGAGGGGGGCCACGCGGCCCCCTTCCCGTTTAATTGGAAAAAAAAAAAAAGGGGGTAAGGCCCTGGGGGATGGGGTCCCCAGGGCCCAAAAATAGGAAAAAGGAAGGGGGCCACACAGCCCCCTTCAGAGGAAAAAAACGATTGGGCCACAGGCCCCGCCCCTTCCTTCACCACTCTGCAAACGCACCCCTGGCGCGTTTGCAGATGAGGAAGTAATTCCACTTCAATACTGGGGGTCCCTGGGGGCCAACTAGCCCACCAGGAACCTCCAGTATGCGCCAGGGGGCTGCGTTGCAGAGAGGTGTACAGAGGCCACGCCCCTTTATACACCTCTCTGCAACGCAGCTCTGTGGCGCTTTTTGGATATACCTGTTGGGCTAGTTAGCCCTAAGGGACCCTCAGGATTCAAGGGGAGTTAATCCCCCGACTTAAAACGTGCCACGGGGCACGTTTGCACAGTGGTGAAGGGAGGGGGCGGGGCTTCAGGTGACATGTGTGCAAACAGGCCCCGTGGCGCGTTTTAAGATGGGGAATTAAATCCCCTTCAATCCTGAGGGTCCCTGGGGCCAACTAGCCCAACAGGTACATCCAGAAAGCGCCACAGAGCTGCGTTGCAGAGAGGTGTAAAGGGGTGTGGCCTCTCTACACATCTCTGCAACGCAGCCCCTAGCGCATACTGGAGGTTCCTGGTGGGCTAGTTGGCCCCTAGGGACCCTCATGATTCAAGGGGACTTAATCCCCCAACTTAAAACGCGCCACGGGGCGCGTTTGCACAGATATCACCTCAGGCCCCGCCCCCTACCTTCACCATTGTGGAAATATTCCTCTAAAATCTGCCGAACTACGAATTCGGATTTACTCACCTGTTATCAGGAGAGACCTCAGTGCTGCATCTTTCAGCCCAGTACTAATCCTGAAAAGTAATTTTAACCGTACTTACCAGTAACTTGAATTTCCTTCCATAGGATATCATTGCCTGCTTTTTGATGAAAAAGTTTCTACGTGTCGATTTTTGAAACATACAAATATTCCTCTAAAATCAGCTGAAATACGAATTCCGATTTACTCACCTGTTATCAGGAGAGACCTCAGTGCTGTATCTTTCAGCCCAGTACTGGTCCTGAAAAGTAATTTTAACCGTACTTACCAGTAACTTGAATTTCCTTCCATAGGCTAACATTGACTGGTTTCACTTGGAAATTCTTCTAAGTGTGGAGTTTTGGAACTTTAAAATATTCCTCTAAAATCAGCCGAAATACGAATTCCGATTTACTCACCTGTTATCAGGAGAGACCTCAGTGCTGCATCTTTCAGCCCAGTACTGATCCTCAAAAGTAATTTTAACCGTACTTACCAGTAACTTGAATTTCCTTCCATAGGATATCATTGTCTGCTTTTTGCTGAAAAAGTTTCTAAGTGTTGATTTTTGAAACATACAAATATTCCTCTAAAATCAGCCGAAATACAAATTCCGATTTACTCACCTGTTATCAGGAGAGACCTCAGTGCTGTATCTTTCAGCCCAGTACTGGTCCTGAAAAGTAATTTTAACCGTACTTACCAGTAACTTGAATTTCCTTCCATAGGCTAACATTGACTGGTTTCACTTGGAAATTCTTCTAAGTGTGGAGTTTTGGAACTTTAAAATATTCCTCTAAAATCAGCCGAAATACGAATTCCAATTTACTCACCTGTTACCAGGAGAGACCTCAGTGCTGCATCTTTTAGCCCAGCACTGACCCTGAAAAGTAATTTTAACCGTACTTACCAGTAACTTATATTTTCTTCCATAGGAATCCATTGTCTGGTTTTCAGCTGAAAAGTTTCAGTGTCGATTTTCACAAACTACAAATATTCCTTAAAAATCGCCTGTATGACTTAAACGCATTCTTTCAACTGTTTACAGGAGATGCACCAGTGCTGGATCCAGGATCCAACACTGAGTAAGAAAAAGTAACGATAACAGTTTTTACCTGCTAAGTGAATTTCCTTCCATAGGATAACATTGGTGATTCTATGATAAAAAGTTTCTAAGTGTCAACTTTTAAAATACAATAATATTCCTTAAAAATCACTACTGTAACCAAAACGCTTTTACTCAACTGTTTACAGGAGATGTCCCAGGACTGAATCTAGGATCCAGTCCTGTGGTTAGAAAAAGTAATCCATAAAGTAACTAATTGCATTTAACTAGAAATTCACATTGAGCTGAATGTTGCATTGTGTTTGAAAATGTGTTGCCCATTGCAACAACTGTAACTACTGTACTTAAAAGTCTATTGCCTATGTGCAAAGTAGTTAAACTAAAGTAATTCATTCTGAGAAAGTATTTTTGTAAAGTATAATGTAATTACAATGTAATTTAAAAAATAAAATATGTTAAAAAAAATGTTTCTAAAAATGTAGTAAATCAGTATGAAAAAAATAAATATAACAATTAATACATTTAAAAATTGTCATTTACAAAACCTTTGAAATTCACTGAAAAAACCGTAGGTTTCAGACATGTTATAGTTAGGAATTAGCATTTAAAAACCTTTGAAATTCACTGAAAAAACCATAGGTTTCAGACACGTTATAGTTAGAAATTAGCATTTAAAAAACCTTTGAAATTCACTGAAAAAACCATAGGTTTCAGGCACGTTATAGTTAGAAATTTGCATTTAAAAAACCTTAGAAATTCACTGAAAAAACCATAAGGTTTTAGGGACAGTTATAGTTAGTTGGACATTGCACTCGTACAAAACCCGTGAAATTCCCCTGTTATAGTTAGTTCAGGTAACTATAACTTGTGCCCCCGCAATGCACTGCTGATGACGTCACATATTACATCACTCATGACATGGTCAGTGACATCACTGATGACATCACTGATGACATCTCAAATGACATCACTGATGACATCACTTATGACATCATCCATGTGAGAATTTAATGCATCTTCTCACACCCTAATATAAGTTTTGAAACACCCACTCTAAATTACAGACTGCCATTCTCAAAACCATACACACTCCAATACCAATAAGTACATACCCACTCACTGATTCTTAGGTCTACACACACACATCTACTCACTCACCCGTACAGTCACTCATACTTACAGTCACTCAGTACAGGACTATCATATGCACTCATACACCTATATAAACACTCACACAACGCAACTCATCCATAGAGGTACTCACACACCTAGTCAGTCATGCAAATAATTAATCACACTCCAATTTACTCACCTAAACAGTTATACACACCAGCTCACTTACTCATAAAAATACTAGCACATTCTTACGCTCCTATGCAATCACTGATGCAAGCACACACTCATCCATATAGCCACTCTCCCAATCACACACTCTCACTTATAGCCATTTATATACTCCAACACACATATATACTGCCTTTCACAAATGTAGTTACTCACACATGTACCACTGAGATATACATTCAATCACTAACACACCCATACACACACTCACCCACCCATACAGTCCATCACAGACGCACTCTTGAAACCATGCACCCAGTGAATCACCCACTCACACATCTATGCACAGAGTCACACTCACCCCACCCACACAAACACTGAGGCACCCATACAGATACTCAGAGAACCAATCCATAACCCATATAGACACTCATTTAGCTAGTCAGAAACCCATGCAGCTGCTTACACAACAACAGACAGACGGATACAGACATTCACACAGTTTAGTCACTCACCCATGCATCCAGTAAGATACGTTTAATCACTCACTTATAGACTCAGTCACGCACCTACTAAATCATCCATTCAGACACTTATACACCCACTCATTCTTCAATACGCCTTTCCCTATATATATTAAACATATTTAAACTTTACACAAACACACAGTCACTGGATGATGTCATCAGTGATGTCATCAGTGATGTCATTTGAGATGTCATCAGTGATGTCATCAGTGATGTCACTGACCATGTCATGAGTGATGTAATATGTGACGTCATCAGCAGTGCATTGCGGGGCGCGAGTTATAGTTACCTGAACTAACTATAACGGGGAATTTCATGGGTTTTGTACGAGTGCAATGTCCAACTAACTATAACTGTCCCTAAAACCTTATGGTTTTTTCAGTGAATATATATATATATATATATATATTCACTGAAAAAACCATAGGTTTTATGGACAGTTATAGTTAGTTGGACATTGCACTCGTACAAAACCCGTGTAATTCCCCGTTATAGTTAGTTCAGCTAACTAGAACTCGCGCCCCAATGCACTGCTGATGACGTCACATATTACATCACTCATGACATGGTCAGTGACATCACTGATGACATCACTGATGACATCTCAAATGACATCACTGATGACATCATCCAGTGACTGTGTGTTTCTGTAAAGTTTAAATATTTTTAATATATATAGGGAAAGGTGTATTGAAGAATGAGTGGGTGTATAAGTGTCTGTATGGATGATTTAGTAGGTGCGTGACTAACTCTATAAGTGAGTGATTAAACGTATCTTACTGAATGCATGGGTTAGTGACTAAACTGGGTGAATGTCTGTATCCATCTGTCTGTTGCTGTGTAAGTGGCTGCATGGATTTGTGAATAGCTACATGAGTGTCTATATGAGTTATTGATTGGTTGTCTGAGTATCTGTATGGGTGCCTGAGTGTTTGTGTGGGTGGGGTGTGTGCGACTCTGTGCATAGATGTGTGAGTGGGTGATTCACTGGGTGGATGGTTTCAAGAGTGCATCTGTGATAGACTGTATGGGTGGGTAAGTGTGTGTAAGAGTGTGTTAGTGAGTGAATATATGTCCCAGTGGTACATGTGTGAGTAACTACATATGTGAAAGGCAGTATATATGTGTGTTGGAGTATATAAATAGCTATAAGCGAGAGTGTGTGATTGTGAGAGTGACTGTATGGATGAGTGTGTGCTTGTATCAGTGATTGTATAAGAGCGTAAGAATGTGCTAGTATTTGTATGAGTAAGTGAGCTGGTGTGTGTATAACTGTATAGGTGAGTAAATGGCATTGTGTTTAATTATTTGCATGACTGACTAGGTGTGTGAGTACCTCTATGGATGAGTGGCGGTGTTTGAGTGTCTATATAGGAGTATGAGTGCATATGATAGTCCTGTACTGAGTGACCGTAAGTATGAGTGACTGTACGGGTGAGTGAGTGGATGTGTGTGTAGACCTAAGAATCAGTGAGTGGGTATGTAGTTATTGGTGTTGGAGTGTCTATGGTTTTGCGAATGGCAGTCTGTAATTTAGAGTGGGTGTATCAAAGGTTATATTAGGGTGTGAGGAGGTGCATCAGATTATCACGTGGATGATGTCATCAGTGATGTCATTTGAGATGTCATCAGTGATGTCATCAGTGATGTCACTGACCATGTCATCAGTGATGTAATATGTGACGTCATCAGCAGTGCATTGCGGGCGTGAGTTATAGTTAGCTGAACTAACTATAACGGGGAATTTCACTGGTTTTGTACGAGTGCAATGTCCAACTAACTATAACTGTCCCTAAAACCTATGGTTTTTTCAGTGAATTTGTAAGGTTTTTAAATGCTAATTTCTAACTATAACGTGCCTGAAACCTATGGTTTTTTCAGTGAATTTCAAAGGTTTTTAAATGCTAATTCCTAACTATAACATGTCTGAATCCTATGGTTTTTTTCAGTGAATTTCAAAGGTTTTGTAAATGACAATTTTTAAATGTATTAATTGTTATATTTATTTTTTTATACTGATTTACTACATTTTTTTAAACTATTTATTTTTAGATATTTTATTTTTTAAATTACATTGTAATTACATTATACATTACATTACAAAATATACTTTCTCAGAATGAATTACTTTAGTTTAAATACTTTGCAAATAGGCAATAGACTTTTAAGTACAGTAGTTACAGTTGTTTCAATGGGCAACACAATTTCAAACACAATGCAACATTGAGCTCAATGTGAATTTCTAGTTAAATGCAATTAGTTACTTTATGGATTACTTTTTCTAACCACAGGACTGGATCCTAGATTCAGTCCTGGGACATCTCCTGTAAACAGTTGAGTAAAAGCGTTTTGGTTACAGTAGTGATTTTTAAGGAATATTATTGTATTTTAAAAGTTGACACTTAGAAACTTTTTCACATAGAATCACCAATGTTATCCTATGGGAGGAAATTCACTTAGCAGGTAAGTAGTGTTATCGTTACTTTTTCTTACTCAGTGGTGGATCCTGGATCCAGCACTGGTGCATCTCCTGTAAACAGTTGAAAGAATGCGTTTAAGTCATACAGGCGATTTTTAAGGAATATTTGTAGTTTGTGAAAATCGACACTTTGAAACTTTTCTGCTGAAAACCAGACAATGGATTCCTATGGAAGGAAATACAAGTTACTGGTAAGTACGGTTAGAATTACTTTTCAGGGTCAGTGCTGGGCTAAAAGATGCAGCACTGGGTTCTCTCCTGATAACAGGTGAGTAAATCGGAATTCGTAGTTCTGCTGATTTTAGTGGAATATTTGTATGTTTCAAAAATCGACACTTAGAAGAATTTCCAAGTGAAACCAGTCAATGTTATCCTATGGAAGGAAATTCAAGTTACTGGTAAGTACGGTTAAAATTACTTTTCAGGATCAGTACTGGGCTCAAAGATGCAGCACTGAGGTCTCTCCTGATAACAGGTGAGTAAATCGGAATTCGTAGTTCTGCTGATTTTAGAGGAATATTTGTATGTTTCAAAAATCGACACTTAGAAGAATTTCCAAGTGAAACCAGTCAATGTTATCCTATGGAAGGAAATTCAAATTACTGGTAAGTACGGTTAAAATTACTTTTCAGGATCAGTACTGGGCTCAAAGATGCAGCACTGAGGTCTCTCCTGATAACAGGTGAGTAAATCGGAATTCGTAGTTCGGCTGATTTTAGAGGAATATTTGCACAATGGTGAAGGAAGGGGGTGGGGCCTGAGGTGACATGTCTGCAAACACGCCCTGTGGCGCGTTTTAAGTTGGAGAATTAATTCCTCCTCAATCCCGAGGGTCCCTAGGGGCCAACTAGCCCACCAGATACCTCCAGTATGCGCCAGAGAGCTGCGTTGCAGAGAGGTGTTCAGAGGCCACGCCCCTTTTTACAACACTCTGCAACGCAGCTCCGTGGCGCTTACTGGAGGTACCTGGTGGGCTAGTTGGCCCCCAGGGACCCCCTGAGCAGGCCTAGGGGGTCAGGGTGTTTCTACCCTGCCCCCTTTTTGCGTTTTTGCGCACTTTTTTCTACTGTTTTCTTGTGACTTGGTTCTACTGAGTCACAAGATGGCTGCCAACACTTCCTGGTTTGGAGTGTTGACAGCCAATTAGCATACAGCTCGTGATCGGGAGGGTGCGCGGATCCTCCGCTGCCATAGATATATATGTGTTTTTACTTTTGATTTTCTCAGCAACTACTGAATGGATTTACACCATTTAACAAAAATGGTTCTTTCTGAACCAAGTACTACCTCTTTGCCAAATTTGGTGTAATTCCGTTTGGTAGTTCAGGCTGTAGCCGTGTCTAAAGTTTCCTATGGAAAATTGCATGGGGAAAACACGTTTTGGGACCCCCCTTTTTTCTCGGCCCCCGCTTGACTAATCACCCCGAAACTTTCAGGATAGAAGTGGACCGGAGCGGGCCATACGTTTTGAGAATTTCGTGAAGATTCGTCAACCGGCGCCAAAGGTATTGGAAATAGAATGTTGCGAAATTCCTATGGAAAATAGGTCCTAACTATAACTATCTACTGGCGACCGCCAGTAGATAATAGATAGATATATATATATATATATATATATATATA
This sequence comes from Calotriton arnoldi, assembly GCA_963921515.1. Classification (NCBI taxonomy): domain Eukaryota; kingdom Metazoa; phylum Chordata; class Amphibia; order Caudata; family Salamandridae; genus Calotriton; species Calotriton arnoldi. The sequence continues at coordinate 74,525 of CAWUFW010020607.1, read as the reverse complement.
TATATATATATATATATATATATATATATATATATATATATATATATACATATACCAATAACATAAAATCTATTTAAAAAACATTCTATTATGAATGAAAACATTAAACTATTTTAAAATCTTTAAACTTAAATTTCCCACTCAAGTGAGTGCAACAGTAGGGAAAGTATTGGATAGCGGAGGGGTAAAAATGACTATTCCCACTCTAATGTGTGTAACAGTAGGGAAAGTGTTGGATAGCGGAGGGGTAAAAATTACTATTCCCACTACAGTGAGTGCAACAGTAGGGAAAGTGTTGGATAGCAGAGGGAAAAATGTGCTATTCCCACTCCAGTGAGTGCAACAGTAGGGAAAGTGTTGGATAGCGGAGGGATAAAATTTACTATACCCACTCAATCAGTGCTATATGTGAAAAATGTAAATAAAAATATAATTAATATTAAAGATAAAAAAAGATATTATAATGTTAAATATATATCACAAATACCTACAGATATTATATATAAAAAAAAATTCAAACAAATAAATATTTTTATTTATAAATTATTTATTAACAAAAACATTAATTAGTACATAAATTTAGCCAATTTACTTCCTATCCTATAATACCACACAACTCACAACCAGGGCCGGATTGGCTACCGGGCGTTTTGGTGTGCTGCCAAGCTGGGGGCTGATTTTGTTGATGGGGACCTGCGTGTGCTTAAAACCATTTGTTTTGCTTTGTTTATTTAGAATCACACGCAGATCCCCATCAACGAAATCAGCCCCCACCGCAGTGAAATCAGCCCCCAGCTTGGCAGCACACCAAAACGCCCGGTAGCCAGTCCGGCCCTGCTCACAACCCACATCGAAAATGTTGAAAAAATGTATTCGCATAATTAATTATCAATTAAAGAAATATTATTAATAAAAAAACAAATTAAAACACAAAATTAAATTAACTTCCCACCCTTTACACCTATAATCCCCACAACCCTCACCTAAAATTAAACTGTAAAAAAATGAATTACACAATTAAAAAACATTTACAATTAAATAACTAATAGTATTTAACAACTAATTATAAATTAAGTCAAATTAATTTACTTCTTACCCTTCACCCCAAAAAACCCAAAACCCACAAAAAAAATAAACAATTACACCTATTATCAATTAATTAATTAATATTAATTATCAACTAATCGTTAATTAAAAATAAATTACTTCCCAACCCTTTACCTCTAAAAACCCCACAACTGGGACCTAAAATTAATTACACAATTACCATAATTAATTTTAAATTAATTCATTAATATTAATTAACAACTAATTATTAATAATTAAAAATAAATTACTTCCCACCCTTTACACCTATAAAGCCCACAACCTGCACCTAAAATGTACCCCCAAAAAATTAAAAACACAATTAACATTATAAAATCTCGATTAAAAAAATATTAATAAATAAATATATGCATTAATTTATTATAACTAAATTACTTCCCACCCTATTCCCCTATAAACCCCCAACCCATTACAGAAGTAAAAAATGCAAAAGTTAATTAAAATAAAATTAATAACTAATAAAAATTTAACACATATATTACAAAACATAAACAATACTTATACAAAAAAAATCACATACTTTTAAAATATATACTAAAATACATAACACTAATTAAAAAATCGATATTTTAACCAACTATATTTTTGCAAATGATATTAATGACTTCTATATTTTTAAAATCAATATTTCTTACCTTAAAGTCTATATTCTCGGCCACCATATTCTTGCTGTCGATATTTCTGTGTCACGATATTTAAAACTCGATGTTAGTGTAAGTCGACATTTCAAACTCAATATTTTGACTGAATGCCATGTGCAGCCACATTCCTGTAATTCTCATGTTTTCTATTGCCTGATCATCCATTTCCAACCTGTAATTATAATGCTGGTTCATATTTTTAGAGAGATCTACATCTTATTTATTTTCTACTTCTGCCAACCTGTCATGTATCATAGGAGCTTTTTGAGTAATCTCCTTACACAAGTAGGTTAACTCATTTCTCTTATACTGATCTAGGTGATCAAACTCCAGCCAACCCTTAATCAATTCTTCCATTTCTATTTTTAATTTAGGAAAATCTAATGGTTTCTCTTTTCTTGACTCTAACTCCTTTGGAGATTCTGTGGCTTCTACCGTTCTCTCTCTTGTAAGTTCTTCAAGCCATGCTGGTAAACCTCCATCTTTATCGTTAGTCAAGCTAACAGAGTCGGGAAAACTATGGTTGCTCCTCCATCTACAAAGTTTGCGTGGGTCTCCACAAAACTAGCTGTGTATTTTGGTTTGTCTGTACATTTCCAACAACTGGTGCCTTTAAGACTTCTGGTTTTCTCTCTGTCAGAGGTGATGCAGTAGGAACCACTCGTGATGTAACTAGATCAGTATTGATGGGAACCACAGCTATTGGTCGTCTTACAACTGGTGGAGCAACTTGTATAACCTGTAAAGTTCATTCAATTGGAAGTGGATCTGAAACCACTGGAGCAGTAGTTACAGTCAAACCAGCATTTGCACTTATCTCTCTTGGGTCAGTATATTTTACGCGGTGGTGATCAGGAAGACAGCATTTGTTCTAATGTCTCATCTCCTGAATCAGTAACTGAGTCATCCCCTTCTTACTTAGCCACATCCTTACTCTTTCTCATACTTTCTGATGTAAGAACTGAATATAATCTGGTTCCTAGAATAATTGCCTTCCTCCATATAAGCTGTTCTTCATCGCAAAGGGCATTTGCATAATTTTTCATTGCTCTCCCTGCCCTTCTCTTATATTTATCCTTTCCTTTTTCGCTTACAACCTTTTCCAAGCAGTAAAAGCCTCATATTGCATTGGTCACGGTGGTGGCTTCACCCCATACAATTTTCCCTTCAATGATCTAGGATTCTGGTGTTAAATGTCCCATACCTTGGACATCGTAAAGCACCCTTATTTTCCATAATTCTTTCCCATTGTTTGAGCCATTGATATTAATTTAATCCATGTTCAGTAGTCATAATATATGCCGGAGTACCCTCAGGAGGTGCCTCCTTACCTTTTCCTATGGGAATAGTGACATCACCCCTACAAAGTTCTTACAATCCTTAAAACTTTTCATAATGACAGTCAAATTTTCCAAATTTTCACGTAAACCCAAATGTTTTGATTCTGTTTCGTATACGTAAAATTTAATTTACCAATTAAATGACAGCTTAAGTTTCACATTATTCTTTACCAAATCCAAAGGAAGAACTCAAATCAACTGCGTCCAATCACAATGCGGCACAAGAAACCTTTTAACAAATGTCAGCGCGAGAGTACACCAACTGTCCAATCCCAGCACGAAACACTATGATGTAAGCCTCACTCCTCACAGCAGCTCACCTTCCTTTAAAATTTTCTTCACTTTCAAACACACTTTCAAATAACCTCTTATTTGCTCTTCCAAGGAAAAATTCAGTAACTCAATCACTCAAGAATATTCTACACTCGCAAGTGACTTCTTGACCAGTGAAAATCCACACAAATCAATGCAGCTTCATCCATTAGTGCAACAAGGCTCCACTAACATTAACAGAGGCTAATCAAACACAACAGCTTGTCCCAAATGTTATTGATGGAAGTGAAGGTACCTCACACTCCACACCAACTTCTCCAGCAAACAAGTTTATAACATTTGGTATTATCCTGGGATCTTTCGACTTCAATGAACCTGAAATCAACGTCTCCGCTTCAACAGCTCTTCGATATTTCTCATGTTTCTCTCATACAACCTGCAAGGAAAAGCACATAAAACAACAACACTCACAACCTCAATATATTCACCACATTAATACTCACACCTTCAAAACCGACACTGCTTCTCCACGCCGTCTGAATCTGGACACTGCTGGAATCAGAGATTACTTTTAGTGTAGCTTGGGTACTATTTTTAATGCTCCATTCAGGGTGTTAACCATAATTCTGCTACTAGAAACTGCAGGAGCCTGAGGATTAGCCAAGTATGATTTTAAGATTAAACACCCAACTTACAGAATTCGCCCTTAGGAAATCCTGATGGCTCTTGAAAAAGGTCAATGGATCTTTGCCACCATTTGTGAATTGGAGCTAGAACAAAACAAACTATGCATATCTTATCGAAAGTTTGAATGTAAAATCTTCAGTCAATGATGAGAGGTTGTAAAGTTTCAACACCTTTATTCATCTTTCAGGATTAGTATTTTTTGTCACCTTTATTCAAATTAGTTGGTTTACAGAAATAAGTAAAAGATTCATTAGTGACAACATAAATCAATACACAGTGTTCTATAAAGGAGTACTTTTTTGAAAAAGAGTAAGAGTGAGAATAAAGGAAGAATTTCCCATAAAGATTCATTCGGGAAACTCAGCCGAGTTCCCAACATCTTCAGTAGCAACCGTCAATGATAGAATGATCTCTGCAGTAGCATTGATCAGGAAAAGGTCATTAGATAAAAATAAATAAGTCAACTTTAGCAGTAGCTGTGGGTAACAAAGCAAAAGATCAACTCTCCACGAGAAGAGCTGCAAACCAGGTGACAGATCTGGATCTCTCGCTCTCGCATTGGGAACCTCACACAGTCTCTCCTCCTCAACTAGCCAGGAACACTCATTATAATAAATCATGCAATGTAATGAATTTGGTGTCAGCTCCTCCAGCCAATGGAAAACACTCATCCAATGGTGTTGCAAACTTCCGATGTCTCTTCTCCCGATTCCCACTGTAAACATTCAGCCCGCTATAGTGTTAAACATTGTTTCAGGACTTTGTTACATGGGGAAAAGTTCTCATGAGAATCTTCTTACCTAAGCTAAAAGATGCACGATGAGTTTCAATGTCAAGACAAGGCTTGTCAGTGATGCGAATGCAAACTAGCAATAATATTCTGATGAGGCATGCATAAAATGTCTAAATCATTATTTATTATACCAATCACAGCAAGTCCCATTGCATTAGGGTAAATGACCTAACATGGGGTGAGGGAACTGAATGAAGCACAAATTTGAAGTCAGCTCATTCTAAGGAAGTTGCTGGTGCTAGGCAAAATATTCTAATAAACGTCTATTAAGCTGTCGAGAGAAAAAGGCTTTGAGGCATAACTAAAAGTGCATATTTAAGAATGATAGCTTAGTACAAAATGTTTTTGATTATACTATTTCATAAACATTTTGTAAGTACGCTTTCTTTGTTTTTTTAATCTTTTTGTAACTGGAAAGGTTTCTTAGGAGTATATTCAGTTCAATAAAGAGCAAGACAAATTCAATTGACTCACTTCATGCTGCATGTTCCTCAAATTGTCCTCTGGGCTGCAGAGACAATGAAAATAGTTTTCAGCAGTACACTGGCTGCCTGGGTTACTGAATGTCACCACGAGGTCTGCAGAGACTCGGAGGAGTCAAACCTTACAATTTTACAAACCAACCTGCTTTATTTCAATCCGGCAGTGTGCTCGATACTATCTTCTCTTGCAGTTCCCGACCTTCTGGAACGTCTAAAGTGAAAGTGGAAAGAGCCTAATGTGTCCTTACTCCCTATTTTTCTTCAAATAACTTTCTTTGTTCGCTTACATCATTGATGCAGATGTTCATGGAGCTGTACGCTGTGAATGTTTTATACTATTACTGCTCATTTTTTCCTTTCTGGATTAATATATCTATTTAAAGTATTAATAAGGATTCTTTCACGTTATGAAATGGGCACATTTTTTCTACATGTCATTTTCTGTGTGAAAACATTTCTGTAGCAGTTTAAACGCATTTCTAAAGTGCAATTCTAACATGGGCTGCAAGTCGAATTTTATTTTCGAACCAATTGCCTCCACAAATACAAATGTATCTATTTATATTAGAATGGTAAACAGTGGTGTGCTATTGTGCCCCTCCAAGTCTTAATGGCACAGTGGTGATACAGTACACAGTTTGCATTAATGACTGAAGTGGAACATCTTCCAACTCTAAATTCATTCTTCAGTGGTAAGTGCATCCTAGCAATATTGCAATCACAGCAGTGGCATTAGTGATTAAACACGAAAGCCCATTCCCTAATTTTCAAGATGGTCAGCAATGTTCTTTCCTCCACTTGGAATCACTGTCCAACTGGATATGCCATCCTAGTATGATCTGGGTAAACTTTTGAAACTCATTCACATTCGATGCCAAACTTATTCTGCGAATTGAGGACAGGTTCAAGGGGTTTCAGACACAGAGAGGAAAGAAAGGTATAGACCCTGATTTACTAAGGCTTATCCAGCACTGCATTGCATAGCATTGCATGAGAATGAGTTGTGCTGTGTTGTGTTGCTTTTTTTGCTTCACAGTTGCACAGGGCCGGACTGGCTACCTGGCGTTTTGGCATGCTGCCGATCTGGGGGCTGATTTCGTTGATGGGGACCTGCGTGTGCTGAACGAAATTCGTTTTGCTTTGTTTATTTCGAAGCACACGCAGGTCTCCATCAACGAAATTAGTCCCCACCGCAGTGACATCAGCCCCCAGCTCGGCAGCATGCCAAAACGTCCGGTAGCCAGTCCGGCCCTGCAGTTGCACCGTACTTACTATATGGTGCACGGTATAGTATAGTAAAAGAGTGAAAGAGCTTAGTGACTCTGATCCATAATTATTATTGTCCTTTCATGGTGCACCCTGATCCACCAGGACAGCAGAATTTTGATACACTTCAGTTAAAATTAGCAAATGAAGTTTAAGTTCATAGTATTAAGTGTGGTGAGTCTGAACTCTCCTTGAATAGTTCATGATATCAGTTCATGTTTCAGATGGTTCTTCCTCCTTGATAGAGTGACATTGTTTGACAAACAAGCAACTTGGGGTTGTTGCCTTAGCAGTTAGCACCATAACGTTAGGACAGTTTGTAATGTAAAATACAGCCGAAAGTCTTCAGCTATCACAAAAAAGGGATTCTTCTGCCCTTTCAGTAGTGCAAGTAAAACATTTTTACAGAGCTGGAGTTCCTTTGTTTTTTTAAAAATCTTTTTGTAACTGGAAAGGTTTCTTAGGAGTATATTCAGTTCAATAAAGAGCAAGACAAATTCAATTGACTCGCTGCATGCTGCATGTTCCTCAAATTGTCCTCTGAGCTGCAGAGACAATGAAAATAGTTTTCAGCAGTACACTACCTGCCTGGGTTACTGAATGTCACCACGAGGTCTGCAGAGACTCGGAGGAGTCAAACCTTACAATTTTACAAACCAACCTGCTTTATTTCAATCCGGCAGTGTGCTCGATACTATCTTCTCTTGCAGTTCCCGAGCTTCTGGAACGTCTAAAGTGAAAGCGGAATGAGCCTAATTTGTCCTTACTCCGTATTTTTCTTCAAATAACTTTCTTTGTTAGCTTCCATCATTGATGCAGAAGTTCATGGAGCTGTACGCTGCGAAGGTTTTATACTATCACTGCTCATTTTTTCCTTTCTTTTATGCTTCAAACTAGCGTACAGATTGAAGGAGGAACATAGGAAGCAGAAAAGTGAATATGAAACAATCGTATAGCAAAAAGCATTTTTTTCTAAATGTTTTTAACAATTTCGTGCAAAGGGTGTAAACAAGAGCATAAACAAATATGGAAATCGCTTATGTAAATGACTTGAATCAACGTCCAAATGGGATTGACCTTGGATGCATGCAAATCACAAGCCAACTATTTTATTTTGATTAATTGAACTTTGCTCAAACGATGCCAGAGTGTGGGTATTGTTTAACTGCACAGTTTGTTGTTGTGATGAGGTGCTGAGTAAAATACTTATAGGAACATGACCTGCTGCAGGAGCAAGTAATGGGTCAATGGTAAAGCATCTTGGGGAACATTAAGAAACCACAGTAAGATGCTTCATGTGAAACTACTGGGCTATCACCAGAGGTACAAATCTACCCATCAAACTAGGGGATTTGAGCTGGTATGAGCACCACCTTGTAATACTCCAACACCAGGAAAATGTGCATGATTTCAGTACAATTCTCATCGGTGTTGGTAAATTGGATGGCCCTATGTAATTTATGATACATACCGTCACACTCATCACTAGCTATCAACTACTTACTGGACACAGCGACATGAACTACCAAAATGAAGTAGTCTTAAATGTAAAGGTGAGAAATGGATGACTCTAGTGGTGTGTGTTCTAGTCTTGATTGGCTCACTAAGAAGAGTGCCTCCCGCCAGTAACAGAAGAATACCAGGGACTCTTAGGCATTATCAATGATGCTTTACAAAGAGCAGTAAACGAGTGCTATGAGCTAATTTCTTTGCAGCTAGCTTTGGAGAGAGTTTACTTTCTGAAATGTTCCTCTCACACTCTGAACCAACATTCTACAGTATTATGAAGTAGGTTTATGTCATGGATGATTAGAATGTTTCAGAGAGCATTATGTGTTTTCAATTTCAATTAAGAGCATTGAAATAAGAATACATAGATTTTAACAGTCCCACGGAATGAGAAACTGACTTATGTTTAAGTTTATGGCTCATGTTACCTCTAGCAATGTGGCAAGGCTGTTTTTGTGTGTTTGGCTTTTTCTAGTAAAGATTAGCCACCAATTTGACCTCACCAAATGTTCCAGACACCTGCATTCATTTGACCACAGCAAATATGTTCAAAGTTCTTAGGAAATATAGGCAAGGCATATAGGCAAGGCATTTTGTGTGGTAGTCTAGGCTGCAGGGAGGATAGAGAGGCAAACAATAATTGACTGCTTTTGCTTTTCTTGGTTGAGAAAGGTCTTGCTGCTAGTGATTCATCAATCTTTGATCAAATATTGGATCAAGCAGACCACAGTCACAGACATCATGCTACTGATCAATAAATCTTGAATGGTGTATTGCATTATTGAATTTCACTTCAGCAAAAGAGGGAATAGGATGTGTGTGATAGTATTTTCACAGGTTAAGTTGGGGTGGAGCCAGTAATAGAGTAGAATGAAGGTTTGAATGTGGTTAGGACAGAGCATGCTTATTAAGAAATAATTTATCTTGAATTCTGAAGCTGTCTGGTAAATTAGGGAACAGAAAATGGTAACTTTAAAAATCACAAAACAATGAGTAATGTGGAAATTTATACCACTGTGCACATGTGAGGTGGACAGAGAAGTGCCTCCAAATTCCTACACCAAATCACCGTCATTTGCAACCTTCTCATCTAGGTTATTAAGCGGAGGGAGTAGCACAGGATTTTCGTGAGTTTTGCAAGCTGGAGATATTCAATTGGGGGAATATTAATGAGCTGGTTTGCATTGTGTTTGCACCATGCAACGTGGTTCATGCGTGACGCAAACCTTACATGCAATTTATGAAGACACGCTAGGCCACTTTGCATGGCCTTTAGTGGCTCCATCAATCTGGAGTAATGCAATGCAGCGCAAATGAGGGCATTGCATGGGCATTGCTTGGGTGGTCCCATGCAACCCCCTTGATTTTTGACGCATTTCCAGATTTACCAGAAATGGTAAACCTGGGAAAGCACCAAAAAGATACACCTTCCAAGGAGAGGCGTAATGAGGAACAATACCTTTATTCCTCCTCATTACTTCTCCTTTCCATGCAGCACACATATATGGAGGAATATGCCTCTCAGGATTGTTTTTGTGCAGGAAGGTGCCCCTTCCTGCACAAAAATAATCCTGAATTCAACAGAGGCACTCTTGTACCATGGTGCAAGGGTGCCTGCATTGGATATAGACTGACAAAAGGTCACCCGCACAGGGAAAAGGCAGGAATGCACCGTATTCTTTTAAATATGGCGCATTCCTGACCTTTCCTTGTCATACAGTGCAGCACAGCAAGGTGACTTGCTGCGCTGCGTGACAATTTCGTAAATCTTCTCCTAGATGTTTTTAGAAAAGCATTATGTATTTTTCTAGAGTGTAGGACATTGTAGCATGTGGTTCTTTTTGAACTCTTACGCTGCCCTATTGACTTGTATATAGACCAAGAAAGAGTCTCTCCAGGACATTCTTATGACATATATATATATATATATATATATTATCTACTGGCGGTCGCCAGTAGATAGTTATAGTTAGAACCTATTTTCCATAGGAAATCCGCGACATTCTATTTGAAATAACTCTCTTGCCGGTTGACGTATCTTCGCGAAATTTTCAAACTTTGTGGGGCGCTCCGGTCCGCTCCTACCCTGAAAGTCTCGGGGTGATTCGTTAAGCGGTGGCCGAGAAAAAAGGGGGGTCCCAAAACACGTTTTCCCCATTCATTTTTCCATAGGAAACTTTAGACACGGCTACAGCCCGAACTGCTGAACGGAATTACACCAAATTTGGCAAAGAGGTAGTTCTTGGTTCAGAAAGAACCCTTTTTGTTAAATGGTGTAAATCCGTTCAGTAGTTGCTGAGAAAATCAAAAGTAAAAGGACATATATATCTATGGGCACGGAGGATCCGCGCACCCTCCCGATCACGAGCTGTCTGCTAATTGGCTGTCAACACTCCAAACCAGGAAGTGTTGGCAGCCATCTTGTTCCTCGGTAGAACCGAGGAACAAGAAAGCAGTAAAAAAGTGCGCAAAACGCACAAAGGGGGCAGGGTAGAAACACCCTGACCCCTAGGTCTGCTCAGGGGGTCCCAAAAGGACCCCCTGGGCAAAAAAGCATTTTTTTTAAAAACAAAAAATCGGCAGGATGCGCTCAGGGTGCGCGGATCCTGCCGATAAAAAAAAAAAACGAAGCGCGGTCTCCGCGCTTCGATGTTAATTTGCCCCGGGTGGGCCAAGTCCTGGGGGCATGCTGGGGGGGGTTTATTTTATGTATGGGGGCCTCTAAGGGCCCCCAAGCCCGGGGACCGCCACCCCCGGGGCTTTATTTGAAAAGGTAGCGGGAGGGCTCTGAGCCCTCTCGCAGCCCCGAGGACCACCACCTCCCCGGGGCTTCTTTATTTTTTAAATTAACATGTGTGGGGGGGCTCCAGCCCCCCCACACGCCCCGGGGACCACCACCTCCCCGGGGCACTAACAGAATTGAAAATGGGGGTCCGTTTTGGACCCCCGAAGCCCCGGGGACCACCACCTCCCCGGGGCTGTGCATTTGGGTGGGAGGGGGGCCGCGCGGCCCCCCTCCTGGAGCCTGTGGTGGCCCTGGGGACCGCCACCCCCCAGGGCCAGCTCCTGCAGTGTCCCGGGGAGCCTACCCCCGGGACACTGCTGTTTGCAATGACAGGACGGGAGCCTCGCGGCCAATATCCAAAGACAATTGCTTTTCCACATGGGGAGCAGCATGTTAGCTGCTCCCCGTGTGGAAAGCAATGCCGGCTCCCTTAGGACACGGGGAGCCGGCGGGACTGTGGGGGGTTTGGGGACCCCCCCACAGTCCCCAACCAGAGGCCAGGCCCCGGGGGATGGGTTCCCCGGGGCAAGTAGTGGCCCGGGAGGGGGGCCCCCCTCCCCAGAAATAATTTAAAAAAAAAAAAAAAGAGCCTGCCCCGGGGGATGGGGTCCCCGGGGCAAAAGGAGGCCTGAGGAGGGGGCCACGCAGCCCCCTCCTTAAAAATAATGTAAAAGTGTGGCCATGCCCCGGGGGATGGGGTCCCCGGGGTAGGATTCGGCCAGGGGAGGGGGCCTCGCGGCCCCCTTCCCGTATAATTTAAAAAAAAAAAGGGGTAAAGGCCCTGGGGGATGGGGTCCCCAGGGCCCAAAAATAGGAAAAAGGAAGGGGGGTCACACAGCCCCCCTTCAGGGGAAAAAAAAAACAAAAAAAAACAAACGATCGGGCCGCAGGCCCCGCCCCCTTCCTTCACCACTCTGCAAACGCGCCCCCTGGCGCGTTTGCAGATGGGGAAGTAATTCCCCTTCAATACTGGGGGTCCCTGGGGGCCAACTAGCCCACCAGGAACCTCCAGTATGCGTCAGGAGCTGCGTTGCAGAGAGGTATACAGAGGCCACGCCCCTTTTACACCTCTCTGCAACGCAGCTCTGTGGCGCTTTTGGATATACCTGTTGGGCTAGTTGGCCCCCAGGGACCCTCAGGATTCAAAGGGAGTTAATCCCCCGACTTAAAACGCGCCACGGGGCGCGTTTGCACAGTGGTGAAGGGAGGGGGCGGGGCTTCAGGTGACATGTGTGCAAACAGGCCCCGTGGCGTGTTTTAAGATGGGGGATTAAGTCCCCTTGAATCCTGAGGGTCCCTGGAGTCCAACTAGCCCACCATGTACTTCCAAAAAGCGCCACAGAGCTGCCTTGCAGAGAGGTGTAAAAAGGGGTGTGGCCTCTGTACACGTCTCTGCAACGCAGCCCCTGGCGCATACTGGAGGTTCCTGGTGGGCTAGTTGGCCCCAGGGACCCTCATGATTAAAGGGGACTTAATCCCCCAACTTAAAACGCGCCACGGGGCGCATTTGCACAGATGTCACCTCAGGCCCCGCCCCTCCCTTCACCATTGTGCAAATATTCCTCTAAAATCAGCCGAAATACGAATTCCGATTTACTCACCTGTTATCAGGAGAGACCTCAGTGCTGCATCTTTCAGCCCAGTACTGATCCTGAAAAGTAATTTTAACCGTACTTACCAGTAACTTGAATTTCCTTCCATAGGATATCATTGCCTGCTTTTTGCTGAAAAAGTTTCTAAGTGTCGATTTTTGAAACATACAAATATTCCTCTAAAATCAGCCGAAATACGAATTCCGATTTACTCACCTGTTATCAGGAGAGACCTCAGTGCTGCATTTTTCAGTCCAGTACTGATCCTGAAAAGTAATTTTAACCGTACTTACCAGTAACTTGAATTTCCTTCCATAGGATATCATTGCCTGCTTTTTGCTGAAAAAGTTTCTGTCGATTTTTGAAACATACAAATATTCCTCTAAAATCAGCCGAAATACGAATTCCGATTTACTCACCTGTTATCAGGAGAGACCTCAGTGCTGCATCTTTCAGCCCAGTACTGATCCTGAAAAGTAATTTTAACCGTACTTACCAGTAACTTGAATTTCCTTCCATAGGATATCATTGCCTGCTTTTTGCTGAAAAAGTTTCTAAGTGTCGATTTTTGAAACATACAAATATTCCTCTAAAATCAGCCGAAATACGAATTCCGATTTACTCACCTGTTATCAGGAGAGAACCCAGTGCTGCATCTTTTAGCCCAGCACTGACCCTGAAAAGTAATTTTAACCGTACTTACCAGTAACTTGTATTTCCTTCCATAGGAATCCATTGTCTGGTTTTCAGCAGAAAAGTTTCAAAGTGTCAATTTTCACAAACTACAAATATTCCTTAAAAATCGCCTGTATGACTTAAACGCATTCTTTCAACTGTTTACAGGAGATGCACCAGTGCTGGATCCAGGATCCACCACTGAGTGAGAAAAAGTCACGATAACACTACTTACCTGCTAAGTGATTTTCCTCCCATAGGATAACATTGGTGATTCTATGTGAAAAAGTTTCTAAGTGTCAACTTTTAAAATACAATAATATTCCTTAAAAATCACTACTGTAACCAAAACGCTTTTACTCAACTGTTTACAGGAGATGTCCCAGGACTGAATCTAGGATTCAGTCCTGTGGTTAGAAAAGTAATCCATAAAGTAACTAATTGCATTTAGCTAGAAATTCACATTGAGCTCAATGTTGCATTGTGTTTGAAATTGTGTTGCCCATTGCAACAACTGTAACTACTGTACTTAAAAGTCTATTGCCTATTTGCAAAGTACTTAAAGTAAATTAATTCATTCTGAGAAAGTATATTTTGTAATGTAATGTATAATGTAATTACAATGTAATTTAAAAAATAAAATATCTAAAAATAAATAGTTGAAAAAAATGTAGTAAATCAGTATGAAAAAAATAAAAATAACAATTAATACATTTAAAAATTGGCATTTACAAAACCTTTGAAATTCACTGAAAAAAACCATAGGTTTCAGACATGTTATAGTTAGGAATTAGCATTTAAAAAACCTTTGAAATTCACTGAAAAAACCATAGGTTTCAGACATGTTATAGTTAGAAATTAGCATTTAAAAAACCTTTGAAATTCACTGAAAAAACCATAGGTTTCAGGCACGTTATAGTTAGAAATTAACATTTAAAAAACCTTACAAATTCACTGAAAAAACTATAGGTTTTAAGGACAGTTATAGTTACTTGGACATTGCACTCGTACAAAACCCGTGAAATTCCCCCGTTATAGTTAGTTCAGCTAACTATAACTCGCGCCCCCGCAATGCACTGCTGATGACGTCACATATTACATCACTCATGACATGGTCAGTGACATCACTGATGACATCACTGATGACATCTCAAATGACATCACTGATGACATCATCCATGTGATAATTTCATGCATCTTCTCACACTCTAATATAACTTTTGATACACCCACTCTAAATTACAGACTGCCATTCTCAAAACCATAGACACTCCAATACCAATAACTACATACCAACTCACTGATTCTTAGGTCTACACACACATCCACTCACTCACCCGTACAGTCACTCATACTTACAGTCACTCAGTACAGGACTATCATATGCACTCATACACCTATATAAACACTGACACACCGCCACTCATCCATAGAGGTACTCACACACCTAGTCAGTCATGCAAAAAATTAATCACACACCCATTTACTCACCTATAGAGTTATACACACACCAGCTCAATAACTCATACAAATACTAGCACATTCTTACGCTCTTATACAATAACTGATACAAGCACACACGCATCCATACAGCCACTCTCACAATCACACACTCTCACATATAGCCTTTTAAATACTCTAACACACATATATACTTCCTTTTACATATGTAGTTACTCGCACATGTACCACTGAGATATACATTCACTCACTAACACACCCATACACACACTCACCCACCCAAGCAGTCCATCACAGACGCACTCTTCAAATCATGCACCCAGTGAATCACCCACTCACACATCTATGTACAGAGTCGCACACACCCCACCCACACAAACACTCAGGCACCCATACAGATACTCAGACAACCAATCAATAACTCATATAGACACTCATGTAGCTATTCACAAACCCATGCAGCCACTTACACAGCAACAGACAGACGGATACAGACATTCACCCAGTTTAGTCACTAACCCATGCATTCAGTAAGATACGTTTAATCACTCACTTATACAGTTAGTCACGCACCTACTAAATCATCCATTCAGACACTTATACACCCACTCACTCTTCAATACGCCTTTCCCTATATATATTAAACATATTTAAACTTTACAGAAACACACAGTCACTGGATGATGTCATCAGTGATGTCATTTGAGATGTCATCAGTGATGTCATCAGTGATGTCACTGACCGTGTCATGAGTGATGTAATATGTGACGTCATCAGCAGTGCATTGCGGGGCGCGAGTTATAGTTAGCTGAACTAACTATAACGGGGAATTTCACGGGTTTTGTACGAGTGCAATGTCCAAGTAACTATAACTGTCCCTAAAACCTATAGTTTTTTCAGTGAATTTGTAAGGTTTTTAAATGTTAATTTCTAACTATAACGTGCCTGAAACCTATGGTTTTTTCAGTGAATATATATATATATATATATATATATATATATATATATATATATATATATATATATATATATATATATATATATATATATTAATTGCCAAAGTACAGCCATGACCCAGGAGCCATTTTAAAAACATTTTGGCTCCCTCAGTGGGGTCAAATTTTTGCTGATGCTGGGTGCAGGAAAGGAGTATTCTGTTGTCTGATGCTTTATGTCCACTGGTATCCGCCCAAATGAGGCACAGTCGGGATAGCATTAGATTTCATTGCACAAGTAGGGAAAGCATTGGATTTCGGAGGGGTGAAATTTACTATTCCCAATCCAGTCAATCCAATTATAGGGAAAGTTTGACTTTAGAGGGTAACATTTACTATTCCCAATTCAGTCTGTGAAACAGTAAGGAAAGCGTTGGATTTTGGAGGGGTGAAATTTACTATTCCCACTCCAGTCTGTGCAACAATAGGTAAAGCGTTGGATTTTGTAGGGTTGAAATTTACTATTTCCATTCCAGTCTGTGCAATAGTAGGGAAAGCGTTGGTCATTGGGGGTGCAGGCATGAAATATACTATTCCCACTCCAGTCTGTGCAATAGTAGGGAAATTGTTGGATTTTGGAGGGTTGAAATTTACTATTCCCACTCCAGTCTGTGCAACAGTAGGGAAAGCATTGGATATTGGGAGCGGGTGAAATCTACTATTCCCACTCAAACCTGCACAACAGTAGAGAACGTTTTGGACTTTGGAGGGGCAAAATTTACTATTCCTACTCCAGTCTGTGAAACAGTAGAGAAAGCATCGGATTTGAAGTAGTGAGATTTATTATTCCCATTCCAAACGGCACAGGAGTAGGGAATGAGTCAAATTGCAAAGAGGTTAATTTTATTATTCTTACTGCAGTCTAAACAAGAGTAGAGAAAGGACTTCACTTCAAAAACATTACATATATAAGTAATACCATGAATGTAGTTTTTTAAAAACTCTTAATGTAATTTTTTAAAATTAACAAATATATATGTATTCATGTAATAAAAAATAAAAATATTAATCAATTTACAAATCACTATTCATTAAAATAATTATTAGTTAATAAATAAATGTTATTCAATGATTAATTAATTTCCTTCTGGCCCTATACCCCTAAAAATCTAGCATATATATATATATATATAATATAGCTTACAAAATAAATATTCCATAATTTACTTAAATAATTAATAATTAATCGATACTTAATTATTACTTAATTAACTTCTCAGCCTAGATCCCTACAAACATAGAAGCCTGCAATGAAAATATATTATAATAATTAAATATTCCATAATTTAAGCATTTAAGATTAAATAATTCATTTACAAATAATATGTATTAATCCATTAATTATCAATTCCATAACTTCCCATCAGAACAGTAAATGAGTACTATATATATTACATAATTAAAATTAATTAAGTTAATTAAAGACATAATTAAAAAGTATTATTAATTAATTATTACTTAACTTCTCACCCTAATCCCCTTCAAACTTAGCAGCCTCCAACTAAAATATATGTAAAATAAATAAGTATTCCATAGAGTATTCCATAAATTACATAATTAAATCAATTAATTAATTAAATAATGAATTAACAACAATTACTTGTTAGCTCATATTACTTAATTTACTTCCCACTCTATTGCTGCAAATAACATATAACAAAAATTAAACAATATTTACATAATAAATATCCATCAGATAATTAATTAAATCTATTAAATAATTCATAATTATTATTTCACTAATTAACTTCCCACCCTATCCCCTAGAAGCCCAACATCAAAAACCTGCTACAACACCATAAATGACTATGACAAATTAAATAAAAGTTCTTAATCACATAAAATTACAAGCTATGTATACAAGATAACCTTTATATAAACAATTGTAACACATACAATTAATATATCAATAAGACATTTCAATAATTAAAAAACAATATTTTTCACCACTATTTTATTGAAAAGAATATTAAATACATCAATATTATTAAAAACTATATTACTTACCTAAATAAAATGATATTCTTGTCAACAGTATTTGTGCATCATGATGTTCATTTTCTGATATTTCTGCCTCCCAATATATTTAATCCGATATTTTGTACAAACACCCTGGAAATTATTGTGAGTATGTATGTATGTAGAAATGTATGTATTTATTTATGTATGCATGTAAATGCTATTTCTATAGCACTAACCTAACCAAAAGGTGCTGAGTTTGGAACAGTTAATGAATTGTGATGTAGTATTCTTTGAAAAGGTGAGTCTTCAACTATTTCCTAAATTGGCTTAGGGATGGGGCGGTCCTGATAGTTACGAGGATATTGCTCTTACTCCTGGGTGCATAGACTTCTTAATCTGAAGTCTGACGATGTCCTGACTTGGGGTGTGCCGAGAACCACAAGAGGTGCTGAGCTTTTCTCCAATCTCCAAGGTAAGAGGGGGTGGTGTTTGTCATGGTTTTGAAAATTATGCAACTGGTTTTGAAAATGGTGTGGGCCGTCAAGGAGAGTCAATGGAGGTCCATCAGATTTGAGGTAATGGGGTCATATTTCTTCAGGCCCTAGATGAGATGTGGTGTGGTGTGGTATGGTGTGTATTATGCCCCTAAGAGGTACCAGTGTAGAGACTGAAAGAGTCAGGCATTACCACCATCCAGATGGAAGAGTACAAGGGCTTGGGAAGCAGTTCTGAAGTTGCTTTCTGGAAGAAACTGTTTGACTTTCTGTAAAAGAGAGTGCTGGAACCAGGCTGTCTTTATTTCTTTAGCAATGGGGCGTGGATGTAGCCTTATGGCTAGAGCGGTTGACCTCGAAGCTGGGGAACCGGGTTCGAGTCTCGGCAACGACGCTCAACATCCTGTGATTCTGCGCAAATTAATTAATCTCCCTGTGCCTAACAAAAATGAATATGTTCAGCTGTAACGAAACTGGTGCTCATGTAAAGCGCTCTGATACCCGATGTCTCGGGTTTAGTTTGCGCTATATAAAACTCTAAAAAAAATAATAATAAATAAATGTGTTTCTTGAGGGAGAGTTTAGTGTCCAGGGTGAATCCATGTGATGTTGCATTCGAAAATTGGGGTTGCAAGTCATCAAGGCTTACGTCATTGAGCCAGGATTGTACTGCAGACATTAGATGTCTGAAGCAAAGGAGACTTTCAACTAGAGTTGTGTATCATCTGCATGTTTCTGAATCTTGATGCTATTGTCTGTGAGTAGAGCACCAAGTGGTTCCATGTACAGGTTGAAGATAGAAGGAGACAGTATGGGACCCTTGGGGACTCCACATGTGATAGTGACATTTTGTGACCTGAAGGTGGCCATGTGAACAGACTGGTGTTGGTTAGAAAGGTAGGTAGACAACCTGTGAACGATGTTGCCAGTAAATCCAATTTGAGACTTGGGGTATGTATGAGGGTGAGATGGTTGACTGTGTTAAAGGCACCTGAGAGGTCTAGCAATATCAGGAGGCAGGGTCATCTTCATCTGTGGTCAAACAGCAATCAACTATGATGCGTAAGGCAATGCTCTCCATGTTGCAACATGATCTGAAGCCAGACAGGTAGACATCCAGAAGATGGTTTGCTTTGATGTCATCTTTAGTTGAACATAGCCTGCTTTTTTATGATCTCGATGATGAATGATAGGTGAGTGATGGGCAGGTAGTTGGCAAAGTCATATGGGTCCAGAGTAGGTTTTTTTAGGAGTGGGTGGGTCTGGCCAGTCTTGAGAGCTTGTGGGAAGATTCTTTGTGCGAGGGAGGCATTGTCAGTGTTAATCAGGGTTAAGAAAGCATTGTCAGAGAGAGCTTTGATGAAGGGCAATGCTTAGACATCATCTTCATAAGAAATGATTTGAGGGAGTTCAGTATGTCAGCCAGATGTGAGAGAGAATGGGCATGAAGGCTGATCATTGCAGGATTCTACGGGAAGGAGTGAATGTAAGAGATGAATGCGTGATCGGTGGATGCGCTGTCAGATCTTTTGCATTTTTTTTACTGAGGAAAAAGTTGATGTACTTTCACTTTTCTGTGGAGTGAGGAATAGATAGTAGGGTGTGGCAGAGATTTGATGCAGTGCTTGATGTTTTAAATAGTGTTGTCCTTCTGTTGGTGGCTTAATTAATAGAGATGGTAAAGTACTTTGCTTGGGCTGATGTGATGAGCTGTCTGCCTGTGGTGCAGAGGCCCTTTAGTATCAAGAGATCCTTGGGAGCTCTATTTGTTCTGTAACCACATACAAGAATTTCCAAGGATGTTCCATGTCTAGCCAGGGAATTCCTACCCTGAAATGCCCACTTCCCTCCCCAGAAGAAAATGACTGTCATTAAAAATTGAGTGCATTTCTGTTGACAAGTGTACTTTTAGAATCCCAAATGTGCCTTTCCTCTCACAAAAAGGGCATTTTCACATGTAAAATGAACTTAAACACCCACACCCACACTCAACCACACACACACACACATTTGTGTCTTTGGGTCAATATGTGTTACTCAGTCACACATATGATCAGTAACAGATGTGTCTAGCATTAGTGGCATCTCAGTTATCTGGGTACACATTACATAAACTGTGAAGAGTGGTGATAGGTTTTTATGGGCTAAATTATGTGGTGATGTAGCATCCATGTTTAGAACTGGATAGAGAGTTGAGCATAACTTGCAGGTGCAAATTTCATACACCTAATACTGTTCAAACGTGGCTGTATTTTCTAAGATATGGCTTTATACATGTGTAAGCATTAAACAGAGCCCCACTTCAGTACACAATTTGCTATTTGTATGTGGAAATGACACACTTTTCCTAAATTAAAAAGTGTAAGGGCATTACTATGTAATGCATATCTTTATTATCAGTGTTCTTATCTTTATCTAGAGACTATTACAACATATTCCTTTGACATTTTTTGTTGTGCAGCCAATAAGAATTTTTTAATTCTCATGCCTTTCTTTATTTCATTTTGGTTTCCTCATATAACCTATCTGCATCTTCATTTAATTTATTTAAATGTATTCCATGTATATCTTGACTAAACCTTTATATCATTAGTATTTGTTGATCTGCATAGTTTTTCTTTCTTGATTTTCAACTGTTAGAAATACCTGAATTTAATGTATTCTCGGCCACACTCATCACGATTTGGCATCATTAAACTGTGTTATTTTATCAAACCATGTAGTCTGCATTTGCTTACAATCCAATTGTCTATCGGCAATATTAATCAGTGGAAAGGATTAATGTTTGTTATATTTATAGCTTACTGATTCTCTCTCAGGTATCATTTTGATTAGCTGAACATTTCTGCATAATATTGTGACAGAAATCTGAAATAGCTTTCTGTTTGAAATGTGTGTTTATTATTATCATTATTATTATTTTATAGTTTTTACGTCTTTCTGCGATAGTGTTTGTTTGTTTAATTTTATCAATTTAACTGTCTTCCTTTACTTTTAATATTCGTTTATCACTTCTCAAATCACCCATGAAATGCCAACACTTTTTTCATTATTCGTAATTACATTACCCTACGCAGTAATACAGTGATAAACATTTGGGGGGTCTCAGTGGTCAGATTATATTGAAAAAATTAACACATGAACCCACTTTTCAAAGAATAAACTCAAACCCACCATACTTCAGAATCTTGTAAGAGCCTCCTAACCCATGAAGAAGAAGTTAACATGTTTCATAACCTTCCCAAATAGAGATGGTTTGTGTGACGGGAGACACTGCATAGAGCCGTTTTGGAAATTAACAAACAATATTTAAATGAATTGTGGTTCTCCTGCAGGCAAACAAATTTTGGACTAATGCCATTAATGAAATGGAATGGGGTAGGCTCTCCAAAATGGAAAACTTGAAATGAGCAACTTTAGATGAAATAAGTTATTCCTGGTGGATCTCTCAGTTTCTGTTGGCACCTTTATTCAGAAAACCTGCATACTAATTTAAAGTATGATGGGCTCATCTATGGGCTTGAGATGCAGTGCAGTGCTGCAAGTCTCCTTGCTGCACTGCACCACATGACAGAGAAAGAGCAGGAATGTGCAGTATTTAAGGCAATACAGCACATTCCTGTCCTTTCACTTGCCCTGGTGTTTGTCCCTACACAGTCTTTACCATCCTTTGACCGGATTACCAGTATCCTGTATGTGTTGCTAACCTGGTGACTTGATGTGAGAGGCGGAACAAAGCAAGCCAGCAAGGAGAGCCATGAGGGAGTTGCTCCCGCAACCTCTGTCTTCGAGCTCTGGGCTCTGACCCTTGGAGGCCTGTTTACCAGTCTTTTGACCTTTCGGTCCTGCAAGCGGCACGGAGGTTCTGCAGTGAGGCTGTGAGCGGGAGCGGGATAAATTGCCTGGGTGAGTGCGGCTGCCGTCAGTCGGCGGCCGCAGAGCGAGTGGCACAGGTGGTCCGCGGAGTCAGCCCGGTTAGTTCTGGGTGCGGCCTGCAGGTCGCCTGGTAGGCCTCACTCGCCTCTGGGGCACCAGGGGTGTTAACCTCCAGTAAGAATTTCTGGCACCCCACTTAAGCTCCTGACACAGGACCGCTTCCTTTCTAGCCCTCGCTCGGCCCACCAGGGGGGCTGGGGCACTGTGACCTGCCAGTGACCTACATCTTTTCCGGCACCAGTGTTGTTTCAGCCCAGCAGCAAGGTAACCAGGAGGCAGGCTGACAATTGGGAGGGGGCCCCTGAGCACAGTGCAGTCTAGTGCAGCTGCTGGCTGGACAGTGAGAGCCCAACAGAAGCGGCCCAGCTATGTCTAGGTCTGGGTGCGATGAACCACGAGCTCCCACTTTTCTTTCTTGCTGCTGCCGCAACTGTAGGCCCCCGAACAAAAGATCAAAGGAATTGAGGAAATGAGGAGGGATTAAGGAAGGCTTTGTGGAGCCAGTATCAGTGTCAGTGTGCCATCATGCTTTGGGCTCACAACATGGTCAAAAAAATAAACCTGGCTAGAAAGAGGCAGGCAGACCATCTTAATAAGAGCTCCAACTCGCCCCAAGAGAGCCCACAGGGGAGACCAGAACTCGAAAGTACGGGTGGGGGGGGGCGCGAGAGTAAGCAGCCTGAGTTTACCCATCTTACCCAACTACAATTACAACTTCACTCTGTGATGGTCCACACCAGGGGGGTAATCCGCCACAGGAAAGATTCTGCGACGAGCCGCCTCTCCCTCATCCCCCTTCTCCTGGTCGGATTCAATGTTATTTCCAAAAAAACACCCAAGCGACCCCCCCCCCATCTCTCAAAGAGCTCAAAGGAAAACTTACGACATCTGTGCAAATTCATACAAGCAACTAATTCAAGGGAACTGGGACTCAAGTCAGCCCATTAACAATTGTGGAACTACAACCATCACCCAAGGAGCTTAGGAGGCGTTGCACATCATATTATGAGCATGGGCCCTGTCAGATTAATTCCTAGTGTCATTAGAAGCTCAGATAGATGCACAAATGGAAGCATCTCTGGCCCAAACCCCACTACTCAAGAGGGCATGAAGTACTAACCTCGACTCCCCACACCAATCTTATGAAAGTAACTGTGCGCCTGCTAGCCCCGTAAGCCCAGTAGCATCAAACCCGGCGTGTTCAACCTTTAAACAAGATACAATAGCCAAAGTTCTTCACTGGCAATCACAAAAAATGGAACTTCAGATCGTTCTATTACAGTCGATTGCCACAAGCCTAGTGGACCTAGGAACTAGGCTAACACTGTTAAAACACAAACTAGGCCAGATAGAAGTGGGTCAATTTTGCTCCTGCACCCAACTAATTGATAAACTAACCTCTCTCCCAGAAATCTTGTGGGCACTGCTAGATAACATAAAACAAATATCCCACACACAGGAATAGACAATCAGACTAACAAGCAACTTCACCCAGCAGCACCATACCGACAGCGGATCCAGTACTGAATTTAGCAACTCCCTTGGAACCCAGTTCTAGAAACAGTTCGGATGGTGCAAGAGTGCCTGTGTTGCATGCAGAATTGTTTTTGTGCAGGACCTTCCTGCATAAATCAATCATAGGAGGCATATTCCTTTTTCTATGTGTGCTGCAAAATGCAGCACACATAGAAAGAAGAAGCTATGAGAAATAGAGATATTTCTCCCCATTAAGCCTCCACTGGGAAGGTGTAAGATTTTAGTTCATCCCCAGGTTTACAAGTTCTTGTAAATCTGGGGATGCATCAAAATCCATGGGCGTTGAGTGGGAACACCCACCTATTGTCCTTGGAATGCCTTCCCAGGGCAGAGTAATCCAATGCAGCGATTTGAGCTGCCTTGCGTTACTCCAGATATTTGAAGCCACTCAAAGTGGCTTTGTGTATCTTCAAAAACCTGACTTAGAGGTTTGCGTCATGCATATACCATGTTGGGCAGTGCAAACGTGATGCAGCCCTCATAAATAAGCCCCTACGTTTATCAACTAAATGCTGAATACGAATGCAAATATACCTACTCTCAATGAAAAAATTCAAAAAGTCAATGTTTCCAAGTCTGGAATGCTTCACCATGTCGGACATTTGAAACAAACTTACAATTAAGGAAGTTAAAAGAATCAACAAAATGATTACTGTGCTGAAAAGGACTTGAGATTTCATTAAAAGAAGGTGTTCATTGTTCTTCACATGTTTAGTGTGTCTGGTGTTTATATAAAGATGACTATCCACAAACTATCATTGCGTGCTTCCCGGCCCTGTACCTCTTCTTCATGACTTTGACAAGGCCCAATTTTATTTTCTGTGGGCTAGTATAAGAGCCTGCAAAGTCATGTGATGCTAATAGGATCAAAGAACGCAAGTAAGTATTAATGACTATGATTCTATGTCCTCTGTTAAAATATTTGTAAAGCTCATGGCTGCCCCACCAACGGGGCATCCCAGCGCTAGTCTCAGAACTGAAGAAAAAGACAGGATTTGGCCGGGAATAACCGGGTTTTCACTGCCCTTCTAAATGACCAGTGATTCTGGATGTTCCTGATAGACACAGGAAGAGCGTTCCAAAGGGCGGGAGCTTTGGCACGGAAGGAGCACTTTCATGCTCTTGCTCTTCTGACATGAGGGACACATGCCAGATAGAGATTAGCTGAACGCAGATCCACCGGGGGACATGCCGGTGGAGCAAGTTGGATAGAATGGAGGGTGCCTGGGAAGTGAGGATTCTATGGGCAATACGTAGAGCCTTGAAGTGAATTCTCTTACCCACTGGGAGCCAATGCAGCCTGTGGATAAAACTGGAGACCGAGCAGGACTTAGGAAGTGCAAACAGTAGCCATGCCGCCGCGTACTGGGCCAGCTGAAGTCTTTTAGTGACGACTGTCTTATTAGAGGCTAGATACATTTTTACATTCCTAATAGGCATATTTAAATTGTGTATAAGTCCATAGTATATGTTACAAAGTGTACTTAAGTCCTGTAAGTTAAATGTCACTAGTAGACTGCAGCACACATTGTGCCACCCACTACAGTGAAAGTGTAAGACCTGACTGCAGACCTCCTACAGTAGCCTGACTGTACAGTATTAAAACTGCAATTTTGACCTGTCAAATTAGCCACTTTTAACAAACCTAAACACTCCTTTTAAGTATTAATAAGTCACAACTAAGTAGGCCCTATATTCCCATAAGTCAGGGTGCATGGTATTTAAAAGTAGGATATGTAACCATTTAATGTTAAACATGTCCTTACACTAACAAGGCCCTGTAGCAGGGTTAGCTGTTCCATTGGAAAGCATTGGGGTACTTTATTAAAGTTAATAAAGTTATATCCACCCAGGAAGCAGATAAAATGTTAATTCTTGGACATTTTAAATAAAAAGTGTATTACAAATCAAATTAATTTGTAACAAATATTTTACAAAAGTTACTTTTCAAACGTTACCTATGCTTTCCTTAAAGCTTCTGAACGTCCATTTACATGAGCATCGCTCGTTGATGATGTGTAAATTAGCACCAAGATCTGAGTCAAAATCAGTCTGTAGGATTGTGGGGTATTAAAAGATGAGGGTGCATTCCAAGGTTTCAGCAGGGAGTCCTGCTTCCTCATTTGTTCCAGGCAGTGATCTGATGAACTCCTGCAGCTCTCCTATATTTATCCTCCATTCTAGGCTGGCAAGAGGGGGACACACCCCAACGATTAGGGGTAAAGTTACCTTCCTCTGCTATGACCACTATGACATATTTTTGACCCAGAATGCACTGTTTTGCAAAAGATCAAAATGGAGAAAATCTCTTCTTACTCTATGTGTAATCCAACCTAAAGTGTGTGTCTGTGTAACCCAACACAAAGGTGTCAATGCCATCTGACTACACTCCCCTTCCAGCTGGTCTCCTAATCTAATAGGGGGCTCCCATCTGGATGGAGATCAAGGAAGTGGGGGCTGGCCTGGGTCCTGTGACATCTGTTCTCCTGTCTTTGAAGTTCAGCTTATATCCCCTGCCCCCTTCCTCACCCTGGCTTCTCCAAGGAAGCAAATCTTCTCCCACCAAATGTCTTTAGTGTTTCAGCCCAGGCCTCTTCACATCTACTCAGGAAGCAGCTTGGCTCAAGCTGTCAAAGGCTGGCAAATCAGAAGAGGCTGTTACAGGGCTCCTTTAGGTAACTTCAGGATAGCAGGTACTAAAACTACTTTCCTGTAACAGTTACATTAATCCTAACCTTGGGAAGTTGTTAGATTTAATGTGACCATTATTGTGATACTTTGAATGACATTGCTAGCTAGCTCCCTAAGCAAAGATAGACTTCATTAAGTTTAATAAAGCCTTCTCATTTTAGCCTATGGAGCTAGCAGCACTACAATAGGGAAAAACAAAAATAAAGAAAACTGACAATAGTTTTCTTTAAAAAAAAAAAAAATACAGATTTCTTTTAATGAAATGTAGAAATCAGTTTTTTGAAAAAACAGAAATGAAGGGGCAGATTTATCATCATATTACACTGTGCTTGCATCGCAAAAGTGACAAAAAATTGTTTTTTTATTATTTACTTTCCAGCTGAAAACATTTTGCACTGGAAACTACCTAAAAGTAACACAAAATAGCGCTTAGCATCAAGAGGACTTTACATGATGACAAGACTCCACCAGATCTGCATCCAAGGGGATGTGCTCAAAAGGATCTCCCCCTTCCTCGTCGGAAGAATCCAGAGGATCCACTTCCCACCTTTCACCTCTGAACCCAAGGAGATTACCTACGGTGTCCCTCAGGGCTCATCCTTCAGCCCCATGCTCTTTAACACATATATGACCCCGTGGGCCAACATTGTCAGATCCCACAGTCTCAGCATAATTTCCTATGCAGAGGACAACCAACTCATCCTCTCACTCACCGATGACCCCACCACCACCAGAACCAACTTTCACAGATGCATGACAAATGTCACCAACTGGATGAAGAACAACTGCCGGCAGTTGAACACACACAAGACGGAAGTACTGATCTTTGGCAACAGCAGCAACCCTTGGAATGACTCCTGATGGCCATCAGACCTAGCACCCTCACCCACTCCCTCCAACCACGCCAGAAACCTCAGAATCATCATTGACAAAAAGCTCACCAATAAATCACAAATCAACGCAGACTCCTCCGCCTGTCTCCTCACTCTGTGCATGCTGCGTAAGATCTTTAAGTGGCAGCCCCTACACAAGAGAGGCTCTGTGACACAGGCCCTAATCACCAGTCGACTGGACTACGGCAATTCCCCTCTACAAAAGAATCGCTGCACACCTTCTACAGAGACTTCAGACCACACAGATCGCCGCAGCCAGACTC
This sequence comes from Calotriton arnoldi, assembly GCA_963921515.1. Classification (NCBI taxonomy): domain Eukaryota; kingdom Metazoa; phylum Chordata; class Amphibia; order Caudata; family Salamandridae; genus Calotriton; species Calotriton arnoldi. The sequence goes on along the minus strand of CAWUFW010020607.1, from coordinate 47,144 downwards.
ATCCATAGCCTTCCCTGACAAACCCACATCACACCCTACCTCAGGAAACTCCACTAGCTTCCTGTACAGAAGAGAAGCCAATTCAAGCAGCTGACACACACACACAAGGCTCTACACAACCAAGGACCCGCCTACATTAACCACTGACTGAACTTCCATCAACCATCGAGAACACCATGCTCTGTCTCCCTTTTAATGTCCCATACTCCCCGTATCTACCGAAGCAGAAGTGGAGGACGCTCCTTCTCCCACATCGCAGCAAAGACCTGGAACAGCCCCCCATGCACATTCAAACCATCACCTCTCTTCCAGAATTTCGAATGGCCCTCAAGACATGGCTGTTCAAATAAGCCTCCGGGCCTGCAAGCACCTGGATTCCCTATTGGGTGATTAGCCGCATTTTATAAATCCTGATTGATTGATTGACTGACATAGGTGTGCCTATGCTTTTTAATGCAAAACCCTATCTACCAAAAATCTGAGACGGGTTTTGCATCAAAACCTAACACCTTTTGAAAGCAGGCATTAAAAGGAAAATGTTTTTCAATTCTTCATTCTTTTCTGACTTTGCATGTGTACTGCACTGTAGAGTACACACACAAAGTAGGAAAAGTTTTAAAACTTGTCTAGGTATAGTATTTGTACTAAAAGGGAAACCTTCCAGTACAAAACCTATGCTAGACTCAAGCACACACCCTTGGCACTATGGCACAATGGTGTGCCTGGCGCAATGATGCAAAATTCTGCACCTGCACTAGGGAAAGGCGAGGAGAGTGCCATATTTCTGTAGATATGGCGCTCTCCTGCTCTCTGTCACACTACGCAGGGCAGCATTTTAGGCTGCTGCGCTGCGTTCCGTCATATGCAGCGCTTTAAATGGAAAATTATAAGTGCCGGTACTCACTAATTTGACTGGGTGGGCAGTTAGGGGCGTGTCTGGGGGCGTGGCTGTGAGCCAGGAATTTAACAATAGCACATAAGTAAGCTTTAATGCATATGTTCTGATTGTCATGTTAAGCGCTTAAATGCCCATGGGCCAAATTCGCGCAATATCCAACTGCCTCCTTACATAGGAGACATGGCAAGCATCAGCTTCTATGTCATAGGTACAGTGCCTACTTTTTGGCAGTTTGATACTGCGGGAATTTGGGCCATGGGCATTTAAGCGCTTTACATGACAATCAGAACATTTGCATTAAAGCTTACTTTTTTTTAAGCACCACTGGTTAATGGAGTTGTCCAGAATCACAGGATGATGAGCGGACGTCGGGATTCCAACCTGGTTCTCCATTTCCACTGTCGGCAGCTCTGACCATATCCTCATTCTTGTTGCGATCCCAATTAGAACCTAACACTGCAGGAGCAACCCAGCGCAGGAATACACTGGCTGTTGCCTGCCAGAGCGGCACATAAACACGCTCCATCTGAAAGGGTCATTTTCAATAGTTTTTGCATTGCACGTACCCGTACTTCAGGGCCTGAGCCCTGCTGCTTCTGGGAGTACCGGTACTCTCCTTGCCCGAAAATAAGTTCCATTTAAAGCACTGGTCATATGTTGGTAAATCTGGCTCTCTGTTGTCACATTCCTCTCGGATATATGTGGAGGCTGTTTTTGCAGAGCCCCATTGTAACATAATTTTACCATGTATTTAAAATTTGCGGTGCTCATCTTGTGTGTTGCACTTGAGGAATAAAATAAAAATGTAATTCTGACAAATAAATGGCTTTACATTTTAAATTTGCTTGTCAGAATGATATCTTTATTTATTGATCAAGACCAATGCACATCATAGCTGATGCAACTTAGCCAATCGTTGGTTAAAAATATACTGAGAGAGAAGCTACTTCAATCAGGTAAAGATCCACATTTGGGAAACACTGGGAATAAAAACAGAGAAACAACAATTCAAGTAATTTTTAACCTGAATGGTCAAAGAAATGCTATCTTACAAACAGATAAAGGACTTCGGGCAACTCTGCCAAGTTGCTCTGATTCTTTTAAATGTATATGCATATCAAATCTTGATTTAAACAGCAGAGAACGTTCTGAAAGCTGTGGAGAAACATATTAGAATTCTGAATGGAGTGGTAGAATGCACTTCTTATCTGGTTACAGCATGCCTTCACAAGGATGTGAAGCGGTTTGATATGGTTATTTCAAAATGTATTCGTCCCATAGTATTACTTCTTTTTCCTGTTTCTCTTCTTTTTTTCTTCTTTTTTTTGGTTTCTGATTGTCAGTACATTCTGCGCACTGTCCGTCCTTTTTACTGGATGTGTGTAATGTTACTCCCACTTATTTTTCCTGTTTGTAATATATCTCACTTTTTTAAATCTTTCTTTTCTAAAGGAACATATACTAATTGTTTTTTGTTTTTTTGTTTTAGAAATAATTCTTATACCATTTTTTATCAAGTGTTGAATCATGCTGTTGAGTAACATGAGCAAAGCATGCACTGTATTGTACTGGCCAATACAACTGTTCATTGTCCCATTTGGCTGTGATCTTGTTTCAAGACTTTTTAGCTTTCCTGTATATCTTTGCTCTACAGTATGTTTAAAGGTTTACCAGTAGGCCCAGCAACCAATATATTCCAAGATTAATTGACTTTTTATTACCTTTACAGATTTTTATTGCACATCTTTCCAAAGCAAAAAAATAAAATCTTGCCAAGAGCAGCCCAGTTGGCTTCGACTGTGCTGGTTTTAAGGCGCGTTTGTTGCTGTAATTAATGCCTTATAAACTTTACTCGAATGTTTTAGAAAAGGTGAATATCTTCGCCGTACTTATTTTTTCACTTTGTCATACTTATAAGAAGGCTACATTTAGGATTATAATATACGTATGCTACTTTCCTCTATCAATTAAAGGGGGGTTCTGATAAACGGATACAATTAATTTGATAGTTTTATTGTACTTGCAAATTTAGTTTTTCGGCAATATAAAACTTTAAACATACACAGGTCTATGCTGAGGGATAGCAAGATGGCTGTGAAAATGAGATCACGATTAAACATCTCCACCCATGAGCGTAGTTCTTGCCGTGTTCACGCACTATTTTCAGCGGAGTGGCCATGAGCGGTGGGCACGGCAAGAAATAAAAACACCAAAACGCCACGGAAGACAGAGAGCAAAAGTAAGCACACCCCAGCTAATAATGAAGATTAACCTTATTTTTACAAAGACACAAACTATGGTCTGATGATAAGCCGTTGAAAGAACGGATGGACTGTGAGGGGAACAACTCAACAAGAAGAAAATATTCGTCACTGTAACCCATTAAAAAATCCGGAAATGTAAGCGTATGCATACTGCAGTGACTGTTCGGTACATTGCAGTGTTTTCAAGAATTTATGGCTCAATAATTGCATTTTTCCCACATCTTTGATAGCGGCACGTCTCCTCTTCGTGTCCTTTCAGTTGCTACTTTTTTTCGGAATTGAACATTAATACGTATCAAGTCCTCAGTGTGTTAATAAAGATTCAGCGCATATGTCAGATACATCTTATACCTTTCTTTGAAAGCACTTTTGCAAATTATTTATATTGGCTGCATGAGGTGCTATAGACTGATCCAGATTGTAATGAGGCAAGTGCGGAAGGAGGGATTGTCCGTGCGTTGGCAAGTGTAACTTTTCAATATAATGTGATAATGGAAGGGGAATAATAAATGGATCCCATAAAACTGGATGATAATAAGAAGGGCTCAATGAGAATTCCTGCTGTCCTATTTGCATTTAGTAAGAAGCTAATACGAGGCACATTTCTGAATGCAAATAATTCACAAGAGGAAGCTGTGTGATTATGTTAGTAATATATTTTTTTAATGAAATGCTACGCTTTGATTGAAGCCTTCATCGCACTGAAACTAGGCCTAATAAAAGACATTTAAGTATGGATGAATAAAAGGCATTCGAATCTGATTGAACTGGGAAAATCCCTTCCATTTTGTAAACCTTTTCGCTTCTTGCCGCAGCTCAGCAGTCGCACCTGTGAATATTTTACTCATAAACAACAAGGCAATAACTTTCGCATCATATCTGGATAGTTAGGCGTTTGCCTCTTTTTGATGTCCTGTAAAGCTTTTGGGAACTCAATTACCGCTTCAGATAATGTCCTTCTTTCTACGTAAATGACTTTGTTTTTCTTGCATAGCTAATCTCTTTGCCCACTTGTCTCGCTCTTGTTAATAGAAGTGTCTAAGCACCTCTGTAGGAAATTGGGTTATTGGTTGAAAGGGGTGGAGACCCCACTTAGGCAACAACCACAATACTTGTGAAAGTGAACAACAAAAGTGACTAAATTAACCTGTGCTTCACCCTTAGGTAGCTTCGTTCAAGGCAGTCAGGCTTAATTTAGAGGCAATCTGTAAAGTATTTATGCACCACACAAACAGTAATAAAGTGAAGACACAACACAAGAAAAATCCCAAACCAATTTAGAAAACCAGAGCTCATTTTAATAAATGCAATGATGCCAGAATGAGAAAAATCCAATCAGTAGATAGATATTTAGTTTCAAAGGTTTAAGTGAAAATAGCACCTAAAAGCACAAAGTGCCACTTGCGGTCATCTTGCCGGGCGGATCACTGACAGAATATCAACGACAGGAATATCAACCTACACAAATATTGTGTTCAAAATGTCGATGTCAAGAATATCGACATCCTATCTTTACAATGGTAAGTACAAAAATATTGAAACAAAAATATCGTTGTTAAAAATATCGTTGTTCAAAATATCGTTTTTTTAGAATCTCTAATAAATAATTTTAAATAAATTAAATAATACATATAATTATTAAATACATAGGGGACTATTACGATGGCGGGCGGACAGTGTCCGCCCGCCACCGCAACAACAAACGGGACCGCCTGCAAGAGGTGCGGGGGTCCCGCAATGGCAATTAGGATGCCACCGCCACGGTGGGGGTGGCATCCCGCATATATTGCATTGCAGGGGCGGTGCTGTAAGCAGCACCCGCCACAATGCAATATATGCATGTCGTGCATTGGCATGCACAACGTGACAGGCACAGCGCGGTGCCTGCCACCTTGTCCATTCCAATGTTGGGGGGTACCAAAGGTACCCCCCAAGTGCAGCCCCTCACCCCCCCACCCTCCTGGGGGCCCGCAACAGGCCCCCGATGTGAAAACCGCATGCCTTTCCATGGCAGAGTCTCCGCCATGGAAAGGCATAACACCGCCCGCATCATAATATGGATGGAGGTGCCTGCAAGGTACCGCCACCATATTATAGGCCTTTTCCGCCCGTTAGGCAATCGTGACGATTGCCTACCGGCAGAAAAGCGGCGGACGGTCTTTCCATCCACCGCGGTACCCCCCGCCATGCTAATTTGGCGGGGGGTAAAAGGCCGTCCGGCGGGGTGTTTTGGCGATCCGCCCGCCATGCTAATAGGCCCCATAGTTAGAATTATTAAAAAATGTTAAAAATTATAAATAATAAATGTAATGTAAAAATAAATTAAACATACATATATAAAAATTATTATATATATATTTACTTAATATTAATAAATAATTATTATAATAAATTATAAAATGTTAGAAACATAATACAAATTATAAATACATATATATACATACACTTGTAACATAAACATAAAAATAAAATATATATATATAATAAATTAAAATATTAAAATAATTTTTTAACTTTAAAACAACATTTTACACTACATTAACTGAAACAGTAGGGAAAGTATTGCATAGCGGAGGGAATAAAATTACTATTCACACTCCAGCGAGTGCAACAGTAGGGAAACTGTTGGCTAGCGGAGGAGATAAAATTACTATTCCCACTCCAGCGAGTGCAACAGTAGGGAAAGTGTTGGATAGCGGAGGGGTAAAAATTACTATTTCCACTTCAGCAAGTGCAACAGTAGGGAAAGTGTTGGATAGTGTAGGGGAATAATTTACTATTCCCACTCCAAAGAGTGCAACAGTAGGGACAGTGTTGGATAGCGTAGGGGATACAATTACTATTCCCACTCCAACGAGTGCAACAGTAGGGAAAGTGTTGGATAGCGGAGGTGATAAAATTACTATTCCCACTCCAGATAGTGCAACAGTAGGGAAAGTACTGGATAGCGGAGGGAATAAAATTACTATTCCGACGCCAGCGAGTGCAACAATAGAGAAAGTGTTGGATAGCGGAAGGGTTAAAATTTTCTGTTCCCACTCCAGAGAGTGCAACAGTAGGGATAGTGTTGGATAGCGGGGTGGATAAAATTACTTTTCCCACTCCAGATAGTGCAACAGTAGGAAAATTGTTGGATAGCGGAGGAGATAAAATTACTATTCCCACTCCAGCGAGTGCAACAGTAGGAAAAGTGTTGGTTAGCGGAGGGGTAAAAATTACTATTCCCACTCCAGCAAGTGCAACAGTATGAAAGTGTTGGATAGCGGAGGGGAATAATTTACTATTCCCACTCCAGCAAGTGCAACAGTAGGGAAAGTGTTGGATAGCGGAGGGGAATAATTTACTATTCCCACTCCAGGGAGTACAACAATAGGGAAAGTGTTGGATAGCGGAGGGAATAAAATTACTATTCCCACTCCAGATAGTTCAACAGTAGGGAAAGTGTTGGATAGCGGAGGGGTTAAAATTATTATTCCCACTCCAGCAAGTGCAACAGTAGGAAAGTGTTGGATAGCGGAGGGGAATAATTTACTCTTCCCACTCCAGCAAGTGCAACAGTAGGGAAAGTGTTGAATAGCGGAGGGGAATAATTTACTATTCTCACTCCTGGGAGTGCAACAGTAGGGAAAGTGTTGGATAGCAGAGGGGATAAAATTACTATTCCCACTCCAGCAAGTGCAACAGTAGGGAAAGTGTTGGATAGCGGAGGGGAATAATTTACTATTCCCACTCCAGGGAGTACAACAGTAGGGAAAGTGTTGGATAGCGGAGGGAATAAAATTACTATTCCCACTCCAGATAGTTCAACAGTAGGGAAAGTGTTGGATAGCGGATGGGTTAAAATTATTATTCCCACTCCAGCAAGTACAACAGTAGGAAAGTGTTGGATAGCGGAGGGGAATAATTTACTCTTCCCACTCCAGCAAGTGCAACAGTAGGGAAAGTGTTGAATAGCGGAGGGGAATAATTTACTATTCTCACTCCAGGGAGTGCAACAGTAGGGAAAGTGTTGGATAGCAGAGGGGATAAAATTACTATTCCCACTCCAGCAAGTGCAACAGTAGGGAAAGTGTTGGATAGCGGAGGGGAATAATTAACTATTCCCACTCCAGCAAAATAATGAACATTAATTAACAAATAATTAACTAATTAAAAATAATTTACATCCCACCATATTCCTCTATAAATAACCCCACCAATGTTGTGAAACATAACACAATTAACATAATAAATTAACAATTAATTAATTAACTAATAAAAATTAACAAACAAATTAAAAACAATCAGTAATAAATTAATTCACAGAATTAACACTATAAATAAAATTAAATAAATAATATATAAAAAATATAAAACAAATATTAAAATGTAATTACTTCCCACCCTACTCCCCTATCATCCCACAAAAAAAAATAACAAAATTAATAATGAATTAATAATTATTAATGACCAATTTATAACTAACTAATAACAAATTAATAACCCCATTTAACAATATAAAATATTAAATACATAAATATTAATTAATAAAAAATATTAATTAATTAATTGTAATTGAATTACTTCCCACCCTACTCCCCTATAAACCCACAACCCACTCCTAAAAAAATAACACAATTAACATATTCACCAATTAGTTAGTAATAATTAATAACCAATTAATAACTAATTAATAACACATTAATTATCACAATTAACAATATAAAATACTAAGGGGCTCATTACGATACCCGGCGTAAAAAAATCCGCCAGGCATGGAAGCGGCAAAAATCCGCCCGCACACACCGCCTGAACACCGACCACGCCATTATGAGTACACAAACCGAAAACCGCCATCGGCGGAAAAATCACACAAAATACCGCCCGCCATCGTCCGAGTCGGAGTCAAACCGCCCGCCACGGACGGAAACACGCACGACAACACAAAACCGCCCGCCCACACGGCCGACACACCGCACGTGAAATTACGATCGCACCGCCATGAGCGCGGAAAAACAACAAATATACCGCCCGCCAGCGCAAACAACGCCGATGAGAATCGACACGGCAGAAGCCATGGCGCCCACGTACCTGCACAGAAACCATCCGCACACAAAACCAATAGCACACAACATGGCCAACAAGTCCACACAGCAAGGCACACACAAATACACAAGCACAGTACACATCCCGAAAACACCCCCCGGACAAACAAAAAATACAAAGGCCAGAACCCCAGACACAACACACCTGAAAACAACAGACCATGAGGACACACCCACATAGGTGAGTACAAAAGCAGCACTCCCACAGACCACAACCCCTTGCTACATTGCAAACCAGAGAGGAGAGGAGAGGACACAGTGACACAGCAAGGACAGCAGCACACCACAGAAACGCACACATCACAACCACCACCACCACCACCAAACACCGGCACCACAAACCCCTGCACATTACACAACACACACCGCACCAGCACCACAAACACCATGGCACCACAAAGGATGCCCAAGTTCACGCCCATGGAGCTGACGGTCATGGTCGACGAGATCATCAAGGTGTACCCACAAATCTATGGGAACATGGTCCAGCACACACCACTAGCCACCAGAAACAGAATGTGGACCCGGATCGTAGACCAGGTCAATGCAGTCGGGACCCTGCCCAGGAACAGAACCGAGATAAACAAACGTTGGAATGACGTAAAGAGCCTGGTCAAGAAGGAGGGCAAAAACAGAGAGCTGGCTGCCGTCACTGGCGGAGGGAATCCCGCGCTCTTTAAGACCTTCAAAGCGTGGGAGGAGAAGGTGCGAGTCGTAATCCATCCGGAGATCCTCGCCGGATTAGCAGGGGGAGTGGAGGCTGGTAAGTACAAACTAATGTATACCAGCACACCGCTATGTACTCACATGCGCAACTACCATGCCACAGCTCCCAGGGACAAACACCCCCATGTCCAGCACACAATACACAACACATCACACACACATGCAACAGACACTACCACACACAGCCCAAACCGAACAACTGTAAGATGCGTGGGGACATGTGTACACTAAGCCAGCCACGTAACCACCAACAGGTCCCCAAATATGCCAGAAGCGCCACAACGAGCACCCACCACACCCATGTGTCCGCCACAGCTGCACTAACCGACAAGTAACAGGTAAGTGGCAGGAACACAAAGTGCAGTGGGTGGGACGGTGGACAGCCCAAGTACAACACACACCAGGCCCCAGTCCCACAGCACAGCAAGGAGGAGCATCCCCCACACCCCACAGCCACGTGTCAGCCACCGCAGTGCACAATGACAGCCGAAAGGCAGACATCACGGTCCACAGCAATCGGTGTCAGTGGGTGTACAGCCACCCCCACGACCCACTACACCCCCCCACCCCCACAGACCTGCAACATGGAGCACCCCCGCTTAGAGCCATGTGGCATCCAGTACAGTGCACGCACGAACAACTTGCAGGTGGGAAACTGGACAGGGCTGGATTACTGGAGGCATGAGGACCATAACACCACCAACACATGGGACATGTCACGTAGCACACGGACACGCAGCACCGCCCACCGTCACGAACAAGTGAACAATGTGCACACGGACATGAACAGCAGACTCACACCCCACATGACCCATCACAGACATAGCAACACCCAAGGAGCCACGTCTGCATGCACAAGCCACACTGAATATAGTCCCACACGGCAGCCACTGTGCAACTCATCACACACAACCGAAACACCATTGAAGTCCTGTCCATGTAGCCCCCACTGCCTGTCAACCCCACACCTCACAACTACGCCTATGTAAGACAAACAACACTAGACGCAACAGAGCGGAACAACAGAAATGCACACGAACACCACTGAACCCATCAAACTCACAGACACACCATGCACATACAACATACTATCCATCCCATCCGTCAGCCCCAGTCACATGAAAGGCATGTCATCCGCACAGCTGCCACACATACAGCAGTCACGCTAAGACACATGCCCATGACCAACCATGTGCCAGAAGTCAATTAAGCGCACGACACACTGTGAGCAACAACACACAACATGGGCCACACCCCCCGAGCACTGCAGTGATGCACATGGCACAGGGCAGCACGCACACCAAGGAGATGGGACAACTGCAATACGTTGGCTGGCACACAACTATCACTCACTCATAACGATGCGTCCAATGCCATGTCCAGTAACCACAACAGACAGCAAATATGCAGGGCATGTCAGGCATGCACACACCTCAGACCATGCACTGTCATGCTGCCACAACACATGTCACGTTCGGCACCCATGGCTCACAGCATGTACCCCAAAAGCATATCCCCTCCCAAATGCGAATCTGGGGCATGGCCCCCATGTTGCCATATGCGTTCCTAAGCGTTCCATTTGAACCCCAAAAGCATATCCCCTCCCAAATGCGAATCTGGGGCATGGCCCCCATGTTGCCATATGCGTTCCTAAGCGTTCCATTTGAACCCCAAAAGCATATCCCCTCCCAAATGCGAATCTGGGGCATGGCCCCCATGTTGCCATATGCGTTCCTAAGCGTTCCATTTGAACCCCAAAAGCATATTCCATCCCAAATGCGAATCTGGGGCATGGCCCCCATGTTGCCATATGCGTTCCTAAGCGTTCCATTTGAACCCCAAAAGCATATTCCATCCCAAATGCGAATCTGGGGCATGGCCCCCATGTTGCCATATGCGTTCCTAAGCGTTCCATTTGAACCCCAAAAGCATATCCCCTCCCAAATGCGAATCTGGGGCATGGCCCCCATGTTGCCATATGCGTTCCTAAGCCGTTCCATTTGAACTCCAAAAGCAAAGTACAAACCAGACCCAGGATGGGCCAGGAGCCCGCATACACCAGAGTCACAATGAGTAGGGGCAAAGCAACACACCCATCGGCATGGCCAATCCGTCCCATGCCACATGTGCACAGCACACAGTCCCATTGCCTAGCACACACAACTACAGATGCCACAGCCACACACTCGCCTCCGGGAAACCCATGTACGAGATTGCACGAACTGCCAATGTCAGACGACTAATACATACTTCGCCAGGTGCAACACAATAACAAATCTCATTCTCTCCACAGGTGACGAACTGCTGGACGCTGGGGATGGAGACAGCAGCCAGCACAGCCAGCCTACAAGCCCCCAACGAGGACACACGGATCTGCAGGATCTGTCCACCTCTTCGGACACGGACCACCAAGCTGGCCCATCTGGCGTGGCAGGGCCCAGCCGCTCCCCAGGACCCCTCCTACCCACCAACCCATCATCCAGGGATGCTGAACAGTCCCAGTCCCCTGCTGCCACTGTCGTTGCGGCCACACCCACGGTCATTGTGGCCACTACCACTGCCGCAACCGCCACCATCGCCGCACCGACCACCACCGCCTCCACCACCACCACGTCTTCGCTGGCACCAGCCCCAGCGCAGGTGGTGGCCCGGCCGACTGGATCCACCCTGGGAGCCACAGCGAGGACCGTGGTGAACAATGTGGCTAGTGGGCAGGCCGGTGGCAGCAGGACTGGTAGGAGGAGTAGGGTCAGGGAAACGCCAGCCTCCCCTGGGAGCCATGCCCTGCCTCAAATGGCCAGAGTCCTTGGGGCCTATGAAGAGGCCCAAGGACAATGGGCCAGGTCTGCTACTGACACGCGGGAGGTGCTGGGGGTGCTGAGGTCCATGGACGCCCATATGGGCCAATTCGTGTCCCGTATGGACCAACTCGTGGACCTCATGGGCCAGCTGGTGGTGGCGGTGGGGTCACAGGCAAGGCCAGCAACACCACCTCCGCCACCACCTGCTAGGGCGCAGGGTCGGCCAGCAGTGTCCACTTCCCCTGCGTCCACAGCCAGTGAGCACACCTCACCCACCACCAGCAGGTCGCCACCACACACCCCCTCCCAAACGTGGAAGGGGCCGTCCGAAGAGGAAACAGATCTCCCCGGGAGGACTTCGCACGCTCCAGTCGCAAGTGAGGCAGCCAGCCAGCCTTCCGCCAGCCTTCCTTGACCAGCCACTGCATTGACTTGCTCTACGATCCCACTCCACACAGCCAGCTGGATGGCATGTGTGTGTTGGACTATGGACATAGAACCAGTGGGTACACCCTGATCATCACGCAGCCATGACCGACAGCTCATTGTCACTGCACGCACCACTTTTGTCATCACCTTACACACAATCACATGTCACAGTTTGTAATAAATGCACCTTTTTCACTAACTGCTGTTTGTGCCCTGTGTTTTATTTGTACGGAATACAACGGCCACCTTGGGCGGAAGGGCACCTGATGCGTGGCATGGCAATGGAATCCAGAGGGCCTGTAGGGACCTAGGGGTGGGAGACAGAACAGGAGCACATTCAATGAGTGTGTCACACACCCATCACACAGTACATGTCAACAACTACAAGCAATGTACACACATCGCACAGAGCAATAGGGCACAATGCCACAGTCACCAACAGTGGCATACTACCCTGGCCATGGAGCGTTGACACACTGCACGCAGTGAACATACGGCCACCCTGACACAGCACACACACACCTGCATAGATACAGACACATCATCCGTCGTACATGGACACTCACCGTCAAGTGAAGTAGCGGGCGATGAGCTGCTGGCGCACATTCCCAGCTTCCTCCTCTCCGCTGTCCACCTCACTCGAGCTGTCCTGGTCTGCAGGCTGGGGCCCTGGTTGATCTCCGTCATCCACAATGAGGGGGATCTGCTTCCGAATGGCCAGATTGTGCAGCATGCAGCACGCCACCACTATCTGGCACACCTTCTGTGGGGAGTACGCCAGTGCACCCTCGGTGCGGTCCAGGCACCTGAACCTGGACTTGAGGAGGCCAAAGGTACGCTCGACCACACGTCTGGTCCTCCCATGTGCCTCATTGTATCGATCGTCTGCTGGGGTGCGAGGATTCCTCAATGGACTGAGCAGCCATGCCCCATTCGGATACGCAGAGTCACCTGGGTGTGAGGGACACAGAGAACCGTTGCTATTCCAACTGGACAGGGGACAGCATCGCATAACCAGCACGCTACACCACTCCACATACTCACCGACAATACAGCCACGATCCTGTTGCAGATTGGCCATCAGTCGTGGCAAGATGCTGTTGCGCATTATGTGTGCGTCATGTGCCGAGCCTGGAAACTTGGCACACACGTGGGTGATCACCATGTCCGCAAGGCACACCACTTGCACATTCAGGGAGTGCGTGTGCTTCCTGTTGCGGTACAGGTGCTCAGTGGCCTGTGGTGGAACAAGGCCAACATGAGTGCAGTCAATGGCTCCCACGACGTGTGGGATTCTGCCAAGGGCATAGAATGCACCCTTCACTGCCGCCAATTCATGAGCCCTGGGGAATCTGATGTACCTGTTCCGGTACAGCATCATGGCTGCCAGTACATCCCTCAGCACCTTGCTGAACATGGGCTGGGACATCCCTCCTCCACTGCCCACTGTGTGCTGGAATGACCCAGTGGCGAAGAAATGCATGGCGGCCATCACCTTAGCCGTGGGGGTGACAGCAGTCGGATACACCCTGCGGGGACGGAGATGGGGCTCTAACATGGCACACAGTCGATGCAGAGTTGGCCTGTCCAGCCAAAACTTCCTGATTACCTCTGTATCGTCCATGTCCGCCAGCAATTGGTATGGGCGGTCAATGTTCGGTCTCCGCCTGGGTTAAATGGCAGAGGACACATGTCAAAGCAACACGGCACATAGCAATTTCGCATACACATCACTGACATGACTGGAGCAAGCACATGAGCCACAGCCCAGCTGTCAAGCTGGGACGGCACGGCCACAATACACTTACACAGGTCTCCCAACAATGGCAAGTGAGACATACCACTGCCATGTGCATGCACATGGGGATCTAGGCCCCAATGACTTGCGGGGCGTGCTGATGGGGACTGACTGCATATTCGTCAAGCGGCAACGCCACGGCAACATGAGTGTCTGCTGAGCATGGAACTGCTTCCGAGGCTGGATGAGTATGGCACACGACGACGACGATGTGGGCACGGGCTGAGCGGCCAATACAAGTGGGACCTGTGGCACGAGGGGATATGAGACAGTAGTAGGTGTCAGCACTGCACCCTATGTACAGCACTGTACGGATCACAGCTCCAGAAACCATTGACTGGTGTCCACATTGACAGCCCCATGCCAAGACGGCTGTGTGCTTGCAGTCACACGTCACAGGTGAGAGGTTACATTGCACGTGCCAGGTGGCAGACGTACATAGTGGGAGCTGGCATGTGTGTGCATGTGTCTCCTGTTCAGGATCCACCAGATGGGCGCTGACTCTGTACTGACCATTGGACACAGCATGTTCCGTGGAAGGCTTGTGTGTGTGGGATGGTGGCACTGGATGTGCCTCCGTTGGGTGGGGGCCATGCACAGGGCGGGTACGTCGATGATTGCGCATTGTTGGTCATGGTGGGTGCACCAACTAAGATGTGTTGCCCTGTGTTCAATTCCTATGTCCGCATGATGATGGACTGTGGATGTGGGCAGACTACACATTGGTCGATGTGCTGTCTATATGCATGTGCCTTCACACCAGGCACAGCTGCCCCTGCACATGTGACCCCTGCTGGACTCGCTGCTGGGTCTGTGGAGCTGATGCACCTTCTGCGCGTGGGGCGGACAGCTCTCCTCACTTCCCTCATTGCGCATGTCATGTCTTTGCCGCAGGTGACATGGATCATGGAGGGCCCACATGTACGCGTGGGTAGGCTACACATGATTGTTCACTGGTCGCCACCCCCAGTCAGTGTTTCGAATGGGAAGGTTGTCGTGCTGGTGGTATGTTCGATGTGGCGGATGGGCGGGCCTAGGTGCGGGCTTACATTCCGGACATGGGGGGTAGTTGGATTGGCGACTAGTTGCAGTACACATGGGACACGTCTCTTCCTTTCCACATCTGGGTCATCCCTTGTACTAACTGACAGTGATACAGTCATCTTCGCCCCAGCCCTCATGTCCTCCCCTCGCCCCCCAATATGCATGCTCACCTGCGAGGCTAGCGCTTGCACAGGCAGCCCCAAGCTCGCACCAGAGAGGGCAAGGAGTGTATGTGTGAGTCCAGTTGCACGAGTGGGCTGTCTCAGGGTATGATGTGTGGCGGGACGCCGTCCACCTGCGTGGTGCCCCAAATGGAGACCCGGCCTGCATGGACTATGCATCACAGTCTTCGCCTTCCGGATCCGCCACCTGCGACACCCAGTGGCTGTGGCTGCCCTTGCGGCCAGGCCGCGTCCGTCTGTGGCTGATGGCCCACACATTCACTCTTTGGCCTCTCTGGGGAGGGCTCGGGGGTGGTGGCGCACGCGCTTGCACTTAGTCGCAATGGCATGTGGCGTGGTTGGTATGATGGGCAATGGATGGGGTGGTGCGAGCCACCTCCCGTGACATCAGTGCTGCTCGTGCTGTGGTGCGTCCCCCTACACTTCCATTTGACTTGTGCCATGCTAGACGTTGAGGTTCTATTGCCTGCGTGATATGACCAGGAGGAGCGCGAGGAGACCTCTCACACACCATGCTCCACTGCCATCCCGTGCCCTGTATCGCCTGTGCGGATTGACTATGTTGGGGTTACACCTGGTCGACTGGGGCTGTGTGTGCCTTGTCAAGGGGCATGGCGGGCGCACAACAGGATCCAGCTTGTCCACAGAGGGTGGGCTGAGGTGCGCCTGGTACCGCCTTGTACGTGTGCCCGGCTGCTGTGCACACACGTGTTCACTCCCCCCGACAGGTGTCCTCTCACAATGCCCAGGGAAGCGGTGGTGTACTGTTCATGACCCCTCCCAACACGGCGTGCTCCAACCTTGGCATGTGCGCATCTACCCGTCGCACCCACCCACCTGAGCACTGCGTCCATACGACTTCACACGACACATGTGTGTCTTCCACAGTAGTGCTACTCATTTGCGTTGACATCCAATACCAGTGGACTACATGGTCATGTCACGACTGCCGTGTACTTCACATACTCTCATCCTCTCTCATTCGTACTTGTGAAATGAGTCAGCGGAGACAGTTTTGGTTTCAGACATTATATTGAGTCTTCTGTCCTCTGTGATGCAGTATAGTGGACACTACTGGCAGCGGAATACATGTTGAGGATATACTGAGCATGATTACAAATGGGATAGGGTGTGGGGTTACATCTGCTTGGCCAAGGCTGTGCTAATGTACATTTACGTATAGCTGCGGAGCTGCGGACTTTGACACAGACGGTATACATGTAGCCTACCAGACCGCTCGGCATCATGGGCACAGTCCATCTCAGTTCCATGTGACAGGTTTGCTGCGGTTGTTCCTCATGCACGCGTGCATGTGAGATGACATCAGGGCATGTGCTTGCGTGCATGCAGCGGCGTGCCACTTGTTGTTGCACTGTGGTGGTTACTGGACATGTCACAGTCACTGGGGTCGTGTTGTTGTTGTATGCACTTGTCGTCCATGCAAAGGTCCTGGTATGGGATTCCCGGGGCGGGGGTGGGAGGGGTGCAGCACCCACAGACTCCAGGCGACCTATTCATGTCCACTGAGCGGTGTGTGTGTCCATGTGCGCTGGATCCATGTCGTGTCCTGGTTGTTCGTGCAGTTCCGTCCATGTGGGTGCGATGCACAGAGCCCATGCCACTGCCTCCCACGATGCATGCGGTGTTCCTGGATGTGATGGGGAACAGTGTGCATGTCCCGGTCATATCCGATGTCATGGCGATGTCGTTGATGGTGTGGTTACAGTTGCCGGTCGTTTGGTATGGCTGTTGTGGTGGTGACTGGCCAGATCCGTGCGGAAGCTGAGCATGGGTGCGGGGTTGGACTTCATAGGTCACTCGGGGAACCTGCGTTGTGGTCCGACGTATTTACAGGTTGTCAGGTATGCGATGCCGCCCAGCAGGGCTTCCATGTCATTGGTGGTGTACATGTTTGCCAGCCAATGAAGCGGATGGTGGCTGTCAAGGTGTTGTTCGTAGGTTGTCCCTTGGAGGACCATGATGGGGCATGCTGGGTGACATTCGATGTAGCTGTTCTCGATGATCCGTCGTGTGGAGGCACAGTGGTTCCATTTCAGTGCGCGTGCGATGTTGGCCACATACGCCATGCCCCCATAGGCAGAGCAGGCCCTGTCGTGTGCGTCCAGAGGGAGGAGTAGTGGTAGCAGGTCCGCCTTCAGACATGCCGGGTTGGAGAGGCATATCTCGACGGGATGCTGGTAGGGACACCTCCGACAGTAGAAGACGGGCATGACGCAGCTGAACAATGTGATGCGGTAAGTCAGTCGGTAAGTTACGTTCAGCAGGGACAGGAGATCGCATCCCAATGTATGTATCGTGTTGGTTTGGTACCGCTTGAGCTCTTCGGCGTAGTTGGGTAGGTGTGTTGCGGTTGCCATTTCGCAGCGGTTCGTAGAGGTGGCGTGCTCCGGCTGTGTGTGCAGTCTGCAATGTGCACGCTCCGGGGTTGCTGTGAGCTCTGTGTAGTCGTGGGGAGACAGGACTTGTGTTCTGTTGGCTTGTTTGGAGGACACGGGCCCTCTTCCCACATGCTTCTCAGACAGTTCAAGGTCGGTGCTGTGTGACTCCTTCCAATTAACTTGCATGTGGCCGACATGGGGGAGTGTTTTCTTCTTTCTTCCCCGTCCGTTGTGTGCTTCTGTGATATGCGCTATCTGCCCTGTGGTCGGTCTCCTCGGCATGCCTGTGTTGGTCTATTCTTGGACAATGGCTGTATTCACCGGCTTCTGTCGTAGGGCTGTGGTTTCGGTGTTGGAATGGAAGGTCATTCAGTGCTGTCTGCTCTCCCTTGTGTGGGCGGCAGGCTGCCTTTCCGCTCTGCGTTGGGCCTTGTGTGTGGATGTAATTCTTGGGCCACCTGTTGTCGGTCACCGGGCTCTTTGGTGTTCCGCTTCATGTGTCTTGTTCATATGTGCAGGGTGGTATGGGTTTTTCAGTGTGGTACTGGCGTTCCTCTTCCCGAAGGGGCCCTGCTTCTCCTAGTTGGTGTTGCAGCCGCTGTGTGCTTCGCCATGTTTGTTACACTGGGGTGTGTCCTGTTGTTGCGTGACTTCACTGACATGTGTGCGTCGGTTGTGTGGCGTTGGGTGTTGTCCGTGAATTGGGCGTTGGGGACATGTCTGTGGCCGGCCTGTCACGTGTCATGTGCGTTCGGGGTGGGGCTGGTGTGTGTGCTTCTTGGTTGTGTCCCTGTGTCTGTGTGCGACGCATGCATTGCGCTGCGGTTGGCCTCTGCGTTGTGCGCATGTGTGGCGGCGTCATCGGCGCTTTGGGGCCGTGACGGGGTGGTTGGTTCCTAGTCCCAGGTGGTGTGTACACATGTGTTCTGCGATGTTAGGATTTGGCCTGTGTGTCATATGTGGATGCAATGGTGGATGTGTAGTGTGCACGCGCTGGTGGGGGTTGTCCGCTTTTTCCGCCCTTGCACTGTGTGCGCTGTTTGCGTGCACTTGTTGTGTGTGTGCCTACCTGCGTCTCCGCGGTACGTTGCGTCCTTGGTGGTGCATCAGCAGAAGCATGGGAAGGGCCTGCAGTGCTGGATTCATGCCCGGGTGCCGCTTCTTCGTTGTCCGTGCTCTGCGTCCGTGTTTCCGCCTCTCTTTCACATGCGGTGTCTCTTGGCCGTGGGAGCCGTTTGTTTGCGGCATCGTAATTTATGCGCCGGGCGGGACGTGTTTCGCCGGACGGTGTGTGTCAGTTGAGCTGCGCCGCTACGTGTGCGGGCGCACTTTGATGGCGGACGGTGTTGCTGGCTTGCCGGCGGTGTTTGGCCTGCTTTTCGCATCGTAATTGGGCGGGCGTGTGGACTGCTGCGTGCCGGCGGTAACTGGTGGTTTTTGCATCCGCCAGCACGGCGGTTGTGCTTCCGCCCGCCATCGTAATGGGCCCCTTAGTACATACATATTAATTAATTAAAAATATTAATTAATTAATTATAATTAATTTACTTCCCACCCTATTCCCCTATAAACCCACAACCAAAAAAATTACACAATTAACATATTAACCAATTAATTATTAGTAATTAATAACCAATTAATAACGAATTAATAGCAATTAAATTATCATAATTAACAATATAACATATTAAATACATAAATATTAATAAATAAAAATATTAATTAATTAATTATAATTAAATTACTTCCCACCCTATTCCCCTATAAACCCACAACCCGCTACTGAACTAAAACGCAAAATGTAATTTTTTTAAAATTAATAGCTTCTAAAAATTATTAATAAATGTATTCTAATTAACTTACTTCCCATCCTATTCCCCTATAAACCCACAACCCGCTACAGAACTAAAATACTCAAAAATTAATTAACATAAAATTAATTACTTCTAAAAATTAAAAAATAAGCTATACTTATACAAAATAATTCCATCACATACTTTAAACACACATAGTAAAATACAAAACACTAAAATAAATGTCGATATTATTAACAACGATATTTTTACTAACGATATTACTAACTTCGATATTTAAAAACGATATTTCTTACCTTCATGTCGATATTCTGGTCAACGATATTCTTGCATGTCGATCTTGTGTCACCTCGATATTAAAAACTCAATATTCTGGCACATCGATATTCCAACATCGTTATTCTGTCTGTGCACCCTTGCCAGGCGATACAAGGGAAATTCACAAGTTCAGCCCCACTGCGATGGAGTGGATACAGGGACTAGGTTAGTCCCACTGAAAAGTTACCTTCTGAGTCCAGTATGAAGAGTTCTGTTCGTGTTGGATGAGGCTGCGAGGAGGAAGCTGATCATCATAAATGGTCATTCCCTTAGCGCAAAGAGCAGGCCGGGCATCACATATTGTTGTTGCTGCAGTGTGAAAAGATGGTCAGGTATCGCAGATGGTCATTGCTGTAGCTGTGCAATGGTGGTTGTCGCTGGCCGTTGTTGCTGTAGTGTCAAGTGTAGGACTTGAATAGCCAGTTATCGCTGGCAGTTGCTGTTGACTCGAAGAGCAGGTCTTACCGGAGTTTCGTGTTGGTGGTCGTCATGGGTGGCAAAGTCTTGGTGCGAACTGGCTCATTCGTAGTCAGTAGGAGCCAAAACTTCAGGATTTTCACCTTTTCTTGAATAGGAGTACACACTGATGTCAGCCAAGCATCCAGGACCTAGGGAGCCACCTCTTGGGGATCAGGGACTCACTCCAGCAGAGGCTAGCAAGGCGCAGGCTGGTCCAGACGGGTCCAGTTCCAGCAGGTTAGTTGGGACATTGTAGGGAGGCCTCTGAAGCATGCTGTGTCCCTGTAACTCACACAGGAGGTCAGCCACCTGAACCTTGGAGTAACTCTGGTTAGCCTGTGATGAAGGCAAGCAGGTCCAGCCTTCCTTCTCAGACAGCAAGGCAGTCCTTCAAGCAGCCCCTCCTGCCAGGATTGCCCAACCTGTCCTCACTTAAGTCTCCTTTGTGTTAATGTTTGGAAGCAATACACAAACACCAACAGCAGACCCATTCACAGTCATGTGACTTAGGACAGTGGCAGAAGGCACAAATGGTTAGGACAAGAAAATCCAAATTTGCAAAAGTGTCATTTTTAGAATTCTATCTTACAAATCTGACTTTGCCATTAAAGATGATTTTAAATTGCAATTTATTTGAGTGTAAACAGCACATCTCTATCTACACAAAAGTCAAAATTAGCCCTTAAATTAAATGTAATAAGGTAACCCAGTGTTATTCAAAGGGAGAGATAGGCCTTGCAATAACGAAAAACAACCTTAGGAGTTCTCCACTGCTGTAATGAATCAATCTTGGTTTATTGAGTATGTTCAGCGGTGCAGGCTGCCCAATTTAGGGGAAGACAAGAACGGGGTACTACAGACCGAGTTTTCCATAGGAGAGATGGAGGCTGCTCTGGTAGCTCTTCCCTCAGGTAAGACTGCAGGTGAGGATGCTTTAACCTCAGAGTTTTATAAAGTTTTTGAAGACATAATAGCTAGTGAATTTCTAAGAGTGATTCACTATATTTAAGTGGGGGGGCGTGTCCCGGATTCTTGGAATCTGCCTAACATTATGGTATTTCTGAAGAAAGGCAAGCCCTCAGAGGACATTAGGTATTATCGACTCATTTCTCTGATAAACTCGGACGCTAAGGGGTTCGCCAAGATTTTAGCTATGCGACTTATCTCTGTAGTTACGGTGTTAGTATTGCAACAGCAGCACAGTTTTGTACGAGTAAGGGACACTACTAGTCACGCCCACATAGCAATTCAAGCATTTAATGTCACATTGATATATAACACCAGAAAGGGTACGATTTTATTAGACGCAGAGAAAGCCTTTGACCGTGAGGCCTGGGAGTGTATGTGGGTTATGCTAGGCGATTTCGGAATCAGGGATACATTTATTCAACTAGTCAAGGCACTATATAAGATTCCTTGGGCTAGGGTGGCGTATTCAGGGAAGTATTCTAATGCATTTCAGATATATTGCGGTATCCGACAGGGGTGTCCACTGTCTCCCATTATATTTGTGCTCTATATTGAGCAATATTAACGATCTTTTCATATGAACATGGGCATCCATCCTATGATGTTTGTCGGGCACGAACTTAAACTTACTGCATATGCGGATGATGTGGCAGTCTTTGCACTAAATTCGACAGTAGCACTGGGACAGGTTGTCAATGAGGTCGACAATTTTGGAAGATTCTCAGGGTACAAACTTAACATTTCTAAAACACAGGTCTTACTGAACTATAAGCCAGATGTTCCAATCTCCGTGTAATCTCGACTGCTGTGTATTTTGGAGTTTAACTATGCTCAGAGGTTAGGGACATAATTAAACTGAATTATGAACCTTTATTATTATCAGTCACTACTAAGATGAAATCATGGAATAAACTCCCACTTAGGGGCCAATTCCGATCTGGGTCGGAAAGCTCTCCGACCGAGCCGGATCCGGAGAGATTTCCGACCGAGCCGTACTCCCCCAGTCCGACCGAGCGAGTACGATGCAGCCGTATGCTGCCCGCCTCGATTCGGTCGGACTCCCATTGAAGTCAATGGGAGCCG
Organism: Calotriton arnoldi; assembly: GCA_963921515.1. Taxonomy (NCBI): domain Eukaryota; kingdom Metazoa; phylum Chordata; class Amphibia; order Caudata; family Salamandridae; genus Calotriton; species Calotriton arnoldi. The sequence continues at coordinate 24,876 of CAWUFW010020607.1, read as the reverse complement.
GTCGTACAACGCGTACATGGGCTCCCATTGACTGAATGGGCACGTCGCAAACAGGGGGGCCCCCTACAGTGGGTACGTGTCGGTGCGACTCGCACCGTACATGCATGTGTAGGGGGGACCCTTGGGTCCCCCCTGTGTTCGACTCGTGCGGCTACACGTGCAGGGGTTCCGACACGGACCCCCCCAAGTCCGGCTCCGGGTGCTTTTGTGAGCCGGACGCTCCAACTCGATCCGGCCATCCGACGCGTGCATCGTACTCGCTCGGTCAGGAAACGTCTCCATTGCGTGGTGCGAGCCGTGTCCGTACGAGTCGGTCGGAGCGGTTCGGACCCGGGAACGAGTCGGTCGGCGATTTCACGTGCGCTCGCATCGTACTTGCTCGCTGGGACGACTGTACGAATCGGTCGGAAAAAAGGCCTCCGAATCGGATCCGGTAAAGCCGAATCCGATTCGGAGCCCTACCGGCCGAGATCGGAATCGGCCCCTTAGTCTTATAAGCAGATGTAATATCATTAAGGTGAATATTCTTCAAAAACATCTTCATTTGTTCAGGGTGATCCCATTACGGGTTCCCGATTCTTTTTTAGAGGTTTGGAAGGAGCTATTGGAAATTTTATTTGGTGGTATAAGCGGGCAAGACGAGCAATTCGACTTATGAAACTTCCATATTAACAAGGGAGGTTTCAACTCCCCAATTTGAAGTTATTTTTTGGGGCTGTGTTTGCAGGGTGCCTGCATAGTTTATTAATCCCAGCTGACCCAGGTACAGCAGCTTTTGGCTATCAGCTAGCGCTTGAGCCAAGTTTAGGCTTTTCTTCTACCAGCTGGGGGACCCTAATTATTGTAAGAGGGTCCAGTTTAAGGTGGTGAAGGATGGCATTCGTATTTGGCAGGAAAATTGTAATAAATTCTCAATAGCTTTTTTAATTAAATAAACGGGTCTATGGGATAATCCTGCCTTCCCATCAGTGTTCCAGGATTCAATAGGTTGGGCCTGGGAATGATATGGGGTTCAGACTATTGGTCAGCTGTATGATCTGAACGGCTTCTGCTCTTTGTCAGTTTATAGGCCATCTATGGTCTCCCCAATCATTATTTTTTCAAGTATTTACAAGTGAGGGACTATTTCTTGTCAGGGTGCAAACTCTTTGTGGATCTTGAAGGTACAGAGCTAATGTTACATTATATAAATTAGATAAGAAACCATCAATAAGTATGATATATCAGGACTCTGTCAGTATGCTACTGATGATAGTGAGGTATTGGCAACAAAATGGAGCCAGCTTCTATCCTCCATTATCCTTGTCTCTGAGATTCAGAGGGCATCTGAGATTGTCGATTGCTTGGTAAACTCTATTAATTTCAAATTACAAGAGTTTTACACCTTCTGTCTTTTATACTACACTCCTAAGAGGATTTCCAAATGAGGTGCAAATATATCTTGGGATGAAAGCAGTTGCCCTAAATGCAGTTTGCTAGCTGCTGATATTGTGCACATGTTTGTATATGCCCAGCCTTACAGGACTTTTGAGACGGGGTAATTAAGGTAATGTCCTTTGGCATAGGTTTCCAAGTTTCACTATCCCCTAAAGAGATATTGATGGGTGTCAAGCTTGTGTAAGATGGAGGTATCAAGTGTTTAATGACAATAATGATTGTCAGCGCTCGGTTATGTATAGCCCCTGCATAGATTTCTGCTATCCCCCTAAAGGCATTTGAATGGTGGGCCCTTCTGAGACAAATTTATGAGTCTGAGCTGGCTTTGGCTAAAGCTAGAGGCCCCTCGTCTCTGATTAAATTTGACAAAATCTGGGTAGGTTTAGCTGTAATTTTTAAAACCTAAACTATAATGTGGATTGATGCCATTTATTGTGTTTTTCTTAATTGACTGTTAATTGTGGATATAAATTTGTTAGTATCCTAGAGTAACTGTTTTGATGCTTTTCAAAACCTACCTGGGTTCCATTGGTGCATCAAGGTTTCAGCCAGAAAGGAAACATTTAGTACTTCTTCAATATTTAGGTTTTGAAAGTTGTTATATTTTTAAACATCTGCCAGATGTTAAAGTTCCACAAGACGAAGAACCAGAAGATGATTACACGAAAACATCAGGAAGTTGAAAATATGTTTGCTGCCCAACTCAGTATTATAGTACTGCAACATGTTTTTAATGAGGAAGCAGTTGTCTGGAGAGGGACTAGATACATATGTATCTGCACTCACAAGTTTAGTTGCAGACTATCATTTCCAAAACTATACCGATCAGTTAGTATGTGATCAATTCATCTGTCACTGTACTAACAAAGGTATTCAGCAGAACTCTTGTCCTTAAGCAATCCATCGCTTGAAGAAACTTTACAGGTTCTTAAAAGCATCAAAACATCTCAGTTATCTGTCAAAGAACTGGAAAAAAAACTGAAGTGGTTGACAATGTTCATATAAAGAGTAAGAGTGTAGCGAAGAAGAACTCAGGAAGTAAAGAAATACCAAAATATTTGCTTTAGATGTGTAAATATACCAAATGTTAAGCAAGGTAAACAATGTTCAGCCAAAAATGTTGTTTGCAAAAAATGTGTCAAATTTGGTAATTTTGCCAAAGTTTGCCAAGGATAATTGAATCGTACAGAGAACAGCATGAATGTTGTAGCTAATTTAATAGAGGATGAATATGATTTACAGTTAGGGAAAATTCAAAATGATCTCCAGGATATGGTACCTGTAGTTGGGAAAGACAGCTGTACAGAGATCCTGCTGATTGTGTCAATCCGTATGCAGAGGTGTCAGTAGTAGTTTTTGATTGATTCAAGTGCTGGAATCACAATGGTTAATCGAGAAGTTTTTGATTAATTGTGACCAGGAAGGAAGTCCGAGCTACCAGATCATGCTCTGGTCTCATATGCAGGGAGACAGATATATTTGTCAGGGTATTTCGAAGATATGTTGGTTTTCAAAAACCAAAAGATTTTAGGGAAGGTGTATATGGCAGTAAAATGGTTATGCATACTAGGGTGGTTTCACCAAGGTCTTTTCAACATCATACTTAGACCTGGCACTAAAGAACAAGTATCAGTGGTTACATAGGACCTAGTGAATGACATTTCAGTAAAATGTGCTAAAATTGACCTGGGCAAAATAAAAGGGTTCCAAAATAAGATTAAAGTCAAACAAAGCTTTATTCCTATCAAACATAAATTGTGGAATATTTCAATTTCCATCAGGGAGGATTTGGAGAAAGAGCTAATGAAAATGTGCGACAGCAGGTACATTGAACCCAGAGAGTCATCTTTATGGTTATCACCCCTGGTGGTCCCTCCACAAAATAAAGAAAATGCTGAACTAAGGTTTTGCGTTGATTTACATGGTTTGAACAGGGCTATTTGGGTAGATTTGCAACCTCTTCCTAGAATCACTGACCTGTTGAGCATGGTAGTGTCATGTGGCCTGGCTAGAAACAACATCATCTTTCTGCTCATGTTTATGTAGTTGCCTTCTTTCTGCTTTTGACATACATTTGTGTACGTGTCAGTGCAAGATAGGATTCCCCTAAACAGCATTTGCTTGCATTTCAACTTCATAGACACACTATCATGACACCTTGAACATTCAGTATAGTGTATAGAGTTCATTCCACAAATGGCACTGCTTATTTTTGCCCTGCAGAGGATGACGCTATCTAGCAAACATAAACAATTGTGGCCTGACAAAGACCTCGACATGCTAACATGGGCACTGTTTATTATATATCTGAATTTATTTCTTCATTAAAATCAGAGAGGCACTCTGCTGACATTTTGAGGTCGTGGCATATCAGAATTCCCTGAGGGATGTCCCGCTCTACACCAAGATGGACAGCCTGATGACAGTTGCCCAGAGGTAATGGGGAGTTAGATCTCTCTTTCATTCTCTCCACTGTTCCTGTATTGGTAATAATGGTAATATATTTTGCTCTATTACTAATTGCAGGGCACCTATTTTACTCAAGAATTTCACTGCTTCAATAAATATTGAAACTACAGGTTGTGTGTTACCACCCGGACTCTCATACGGCCCCTCCTTACCTTGTGTGCCACTTCATGACCTGGTATGCCTGAATATCCTACACTTTTCTATGCGGTGTCGTCCTCCGGCACTGGTCTCCACTTTCCTGCATCTTTTCTGTTTCGATTGCGTACTCTGGCGAGAGTACGGCGATCCATTTTTTGAATACTCCCAACATGACGGAGGGGCACCTATAGGAAGGCGCGTTAGCCAATGCCCTGGTACTTGGCTTTGAGTTTTTGTTTCTGGTTCACGGGAGAAGGACTCCCGCCCTCCCTTTGAATCTTCAGAGTGCTTGGCATCCCGCCACGCACACCTCGCTGCCTGCAGAGGACCGCTGGAGCGGTTCCTCTTTTTTAATTACTTGGGTGCTCAGAAAATTGCCGCACATACTTCCCTGCTGGCTGAGGACCGCTGGAGGGGTTCCTCTTTCAAATTAGGTTGGTACTTTGCAATCAGCCGTGCACATTCCTTTGCCTGCTGAGAACTGCTGGAGTGGATCCTCTTTGGATTTGCTCGACATTCTGCCGCACACACCCCCACATTGTAGGATCTGCAGGGACAGTTCCTCCGTTTTGTGCTAGCATGCTTGTCATTCCGCCGTGCAAGCATCCTTTGTTTTTTGTGTTTCCTTCAGGAACTGTGGGTGCATTTCCTCACTATCACGTGTGTGTGCCCAGAGGTCTGCCGCACACTCATCAGTTGCTTTTCCTAGGATCAGTATAGAACAAGTCGGAATACCTGACCCTGTGATAATCCTAATCCTTTCTCCGCACCTTGGATTCATCCCTACCTGGCTGGTGTTTCCTTCAAACAGTATGTCCTTTTTTTTGCAGCATATTTGGGTCAGTGCACTGTCCTATTGAACTAATAGGCTTATTCCTTGTCTGAGGGTATTGTTTGTGTTCTCTTGCAAGACGCATTCTATTTGGAATCAACACAAGGTTCTTTTTGGACTCCCTCAGTGCATAAGCCTTGTTCCTGGCTGCTGCCACTGGGCACTTATCCCCATGACTGGTATTAGAGAGATTGCCCCCCCCTTTTTGTTTTCTCATTTACCTTTCATGGATGCATTTCTGGTGGTTGTGTTTTCCTCTTTTGATTGTGGTGAGTAGAATTATACAAGACAAGGGAAGAAGAGGAGGAATCATTAGGGTTGTCTGAGACAGAGTTCTCCTCTGCGGTTCCCCGTCACTTACCTGTTTCTTGTGGGGTTGTGTTTTCCAGAAAGTTGCGGTACCTGAAGCCCAAACAAAGAGAGGCCGACCCCAACCCCGTCCCCGTGTCCTAGCCCTGCTGTGCTGACGACTTCTCCCAAGCTTATTGCTTTCCTTTATCTCCTTTTCCCCTCGGGACAAATCATCGCCCATGCTGCTTCATCTGCATGGAGGGTTGGTCTGGAGGTGAGAGGGGGGCTATCTCCATTTCCACGGCTCCTGGTTTTCAGGTGAGTGGGATCACGACATTGTGTATTTCTTGTGTATTTCGTTTAGGTATGCATGAATGTCTAAACGAGAAGGTTCTAGATCTGTTAGCACAATTTCCTTCAGGGATCACGATTGTCATGTTCTGAAGTTGCACGCACATTTGTTACATTCTAAGGTCAGTGTTCGGATGGTGCACTGTGAGCTAGCAGGACTACAGGCCAACATATCCCAAGATTGTGCACAGAATCAATGTGGCACAATCCTGACATTTATGTTGTCCCACAAATGCACAGTTTTACAGAAGGAGGTACAGACCATACAACATGGCGCCTGGAACATTAGCGCTTGGGCTCTTATTTAATGGATTGCCTGAGTAGTTCACTTTTGTATACCCAAAAACCCTATTCACCAACCAAACAGAGATGTCTGGGGTGTTAGAGAAAATCTTCCCAGCCAATTAGGGACTCCCTATGTATTGGCTAAAGGTTGTTCTAACTTGAATGTTTCAACAGGATTGTCCCATAGTGGTACCGTCTCTGGTTTCCACATGCTTTGAAGGCTGAACCAGCAGCAGTAATTATAGCTAAAAACTGCAGACATGCAGTTACTCAGATTCTGCAACAGAATCTTCTTACACTTACGGGTGGGAAAGTTACCTTCGTGGTTGGTGCTCACAAAGCACTTGGTCCAGAGGTGTTCTATTCATCGGTTAAATTCCCAGCATCTGGTGATCGCTCTGGATTGTTTCACAAATACACAGCATTTGACGTTCCACGTAACTACACAGCTTACGTATGACAGTAGCAGGGACAAATTGGTTTTCAAAACTGAATTTAGCTTATGCTTATCACCAAGTGCTTTTAGAACCTGAATAAAGACATTTTAAACCTTTCATTTCACCAGTAGGAACATTTCAGTACCATTGGACGCCATTTGGATTGGCTTCCGCGGCATCTGTTTTCCAGAGATACATGCATCCGCTTATTAAAGGACATTAAATGAGTGGTCACATTTCAGGATGATGTTTCGATTTTTTCTAAAACTAGAGATGACCATAAAAACATTTTAGACTAGGTATTATTGATTTTACAAGAAAAAGGTGTAGCACTGAAGTTAGAAAAATTTAAAATTGCTAGAGCCCAAGTGGAGTATCTAGGCCATGTGGTTTCTGGTGATGGTATTGAACTAAGACTAATATTTTAGAATATTTACATCAAAAAAGAGTGTCCACGCCTTGATGGCACATTTCTTCTTTATGCAGCCTATCCTGATAAACCAATTGGTTAGTTTATTGGACTCTTGCCCACTGGGTTTTTACTTCAGTGGCATGCTTCTTCATCGATCCCTCGCCATGGATATTACAATCATATCAGGGCAGGCTCAACCTGGTTAGCACAAGGGAGCTTTTGAGTGAAAATTGTTTTGGGAAACATGTTTTGGAAGTGGATAGGAGCAAAGAAACTCTAAAGTTGTCTCAGGGTTCCCTCAAACACTTGTAAAATTATTTTGTTCTCTTGGGTCCTTAGACAAAGTTCAAACAAAGCGTTGATGCTTCTAGAGTTCTCATTAGGTACTGCGTGTCAAAATCTGGTCTACATGTTTCAGCTTTAGTGTGCCCAGGATGGGTCACTTGGCTTTTTTCAGGACTGAACTCCTCAGATTCCTAATTTCAGTCTACTCTAAATCAAAATGTTGCTGCTAATCACTGCATCTAATTTGATACGTCCTTGATTTTCATACATTCATCCATTCATGCACGCCACCCACTTGCACAACTTTCTGAAGTACTTCTCCAGTATGGTTTCTGGGAGTAAAAAAAATACATATTGTCATCCAGCATCACCATAGCAGCTATTCCTGTATACTGCAATATTTATGAATTCTACCTAGATAATCCTTGGAATGTGAGTAAAAACTGTATGGACACTTTAGCATGCAACTTAACACACAGTGGTAAAATGCTCATAGGTGAGTCTACAGTCCTTGTGCAAAAACATATTTCTTGTGTGTCATTTCTTATTAGCATGCATCGTTACCAATTTGTCTGCAGAGTGCCAACTGTCGCTAAATCATGTTTTTCATTTTCACTCCATACATGCTAACATACTTTTTATCTTCCTGCTATTTGCCCCATAGGCAGTGGGGAACTCAGACTTGTAGTCACACTCTATAAACAAATAACATCACAGGAATCCCAAAGTTCATGTTCAAATTTAGCTGAGGAAATGTATGTTTTAGCCGATGAGGTATTAGCTAATCTCACTTACTTCATCAAAGATCTTGACCATCAGGGTGGCCTATATTTTACTCCAATGCCTGCATGCAATAGTGAGCTTGCCCTCGCATCCTTAAACACTGTACCAGTTCGGTTCTGGGTAACGTGACCTTGTCAGGTTGTCCGGGGGCATGCGTTAGCTCAACTACTGGTATCTACCCGTTCAGTAACCCATTCACATTGTTGTGTCCCACTTCTTACAGAATGATTCTCAGTGGACCAGCCCAATCCTGAGTTGTTCTCTCCCAGCTGCCATATTAAAATGACAAACATATCATGATAGATGCCTTATAGTGGTTGTTACTAACCCATTCAGAAGTGTATTTTTCAAAAACCAAGGGAATATGTTTTTGAGTTGTTTATTAAATGACATAGGTTACTGGAATTTGTGCCAATGTAATGCCAATCTGTGGCCCTATCCCTTGAGATGCAAGTGCACAATCCTACATGTAGGATGACAGAAAGATACAGGAAAAAATCTGGAAAAACATATTAGCCCTGTTGTGGATTCGTAGTTATGGCATTAGCCCTTTCGATGTTGAGAATGGACTCTTTTTGGTATAGACCAAGTGATATTAATCTGTTATAAAACTTTTATCAAAGAACCCTCACAAGCTGGGTAGTCTCAATTATTTCTCTGCAGACACCCCCATACAAAATCACCATAGGCTCTTTTAAAAACTATCAGTTCTTCAGGGCCATAACTATCACTTCTTCAGGGATGTCATCATATAACTCTTTTATGTGGATCCACAGTAGGAACACCCAACTCTGTTCTTTTTCAAAAAGTATCTTTTCTGGGTTTTCCGTTCCTTCCTCCAATTTTTCTAACAGTACACACTTCAGGTCAGTCGCAGTGTGGCCCTTTGTTATGTAATGGGTGGACATTTTATTTGTGCTTTTTTACATCTCAAGTTACTACTATTTTCCCCTTGTCTGATTTTCACCTTCTTGTTGGTCATACCTATGTATGACTGTTTACAGGGGCACGTTATCATGAATATAACACATGCTGAATTACTGTTTGTGTGTCCTCGCAGAACCAATGGTTATCCCAACCCTAAGTACAGGGATGTTGTGTGCGAAGTTGGTTCACAAAGGCTAAATTGTCCACACGAAAATGCCCTGTCACTGTCGGTAGCCCCCAGAGTGTGTGAGTATTATTTAGAGTGGCTACTTTAGGCCTATACCTGGTGTCTACCAGGATATTCTTCAGTTTCCAGCTTTTCTTATGTGAAATAAGGGATTTTTCAAATGATCCCATAATCAGGATATGCCAGTGTTACAGAATAATTCTTGATACTTGATTTGATGCTGTGTTATATGTTGTAACACGGGTCAATCTCTCTTTCAAACCTTCCTTAACCATTGTCTTCAACAAGTTATATGTATGTTGGTGTTTTACTTCTTTTTGGGTTTTCCTTATGATCTTCTCTGGGAAACCCCTTGCCCGTAGCTTCTCTGCAAGTTCTTGTGATTGTTGGTTATAATCCTCTACCTTGGTACAATTTCTCTGTAAGAATTGTCCATAGGGTAGGTTCTCTCTCAGAGTTTTCATGCAGAATTTGCCTCTGAAGTTCGAGCTGTTAACTACCTTACAACCTTAGAAATGTGATGTTGTATGAAAAGATCTGTGTCTAGATAGATGCACAGATTCTGTACAAACTTTGATGGCATTAGAATATTGCCTGTTAACTTGGGCCACAAGATGAATGTTTGATTTGCTCTGCATTCCGCCCATCATCTGTGTGTCTTTTGCTTTCTTGCCCTAAGTGTGCCGGGTATGCCCAGATGTGGTTCCCGGGCTCACTGTGTCACTGGATTCAAGCTAGATGGCTGATGAGGGCTGATGCCCTGAAACCGGTCCTAGGAGCTTGTTTCCCATGCAGGGAGTACCTGGCTTGTCAGGTCGGGCCGGACTGTCGCCATGAGGCACAGGGTGAAGACTGATTTCCATATGGATGCGTCTAAACTGGAATAGCATGGTGAGCCAAAGAACGATGGATTTAACCCAGATCTATTGACTGGGGGTGAATGTTTGATATGCTCTGCATTCCATCCATCATCTGTGTGTCTTTTGCTTTCTCACCCTAAGTGCTCCTGGTATGCCCAGATGAGGGTCCTGGGCTCACTGTGTCACTGGATTCAAGCTAGCCTCGCTGATGAGGGGTGATGTCCCGAAACCGGTCCCAGGATGCTTGTTTCCTGTCCAGGGAGGACCTGGCTTGGTAGTTCAGGCTGGACTGTTCCCATGAGGCACATGGTCAAGACTGATTTGCATATGGCTGGGTCTAAACTGGGGTGGCATGGTGAGCAAAAGAACAATGGATTTAACCCAGATCTATTGAGTGTGGGTCAATGTTTGATTTGCTCTGCATTTCGTCAATCATCTATGTGCTTTTAACTTTCTAAAAGTGGCGTTTACAAAATTGTAATAAAAAATCCGTCTTTACCTTTAAGAAGGGTTTATCATTATAATTTTATTCAAACATAACATGACCTAGCTACCTGCTCCCAAATGGAAATTACAGCTTATTAAATGTAATAAGGAATCCCAATGGTATCCCATGGGAGGGGAAGGCCTCACAGTAGTGAAACACAAATTTAGGAGCTTTTAACTACCAGAACATGTATAACTTAAAACTACATGTCCAAAGATTTAATTACACAAACCCTATCCTATGGGCTACATGGGCCCTACCTCAGGGGTGACTTATAAGTAATAAAAGGGGAGTTTAAGGTTTGGCAAGGGGGTTTTAATGCCAGGTCGACATGGCAATTTAAAACTACATTTAGGCTGCAATGGCAGGCCTGGGACATGTTTTGAAGTGGTACTTAAGTGGGTGGCACAGCAAGGAATAGGACATGTTACAACGCACGCATTTACAACGCGTGCCATTACAATGCATTTTTTACTACCCAAAATCCATTACAACGCATGTCATTACAACGCAAGCCATTACAATGCATAATCCATTACAACGCAAGTTACTATTCTAACTCTGCTGGGGTGTTACTTTGGGGAATGCATTGTAATGGTATGCATTGTAATGACATGCATTGTAATGGATTTTGCATTGTAAAAATTGCTCTGTAATGGCACGCGTTGTAACGCGTGCATTGTAAACAATGTCTCCCCACAGCAAGAGCTGCAGGCCCACTAGTACCATTCAATTTAATTTAAAGGCCCTGGGTATATGGTATACCAAATACCACTCTAAATTAAATATGCCAATTTGGTAAAAGCCAATGTAATCATGTTTGAGGGGAGTAAACACATGATATGTTCAGCAAAATGGAGGAGGTGAGGCAAAACATTTGGGGGAAGACTACCCAATGGCTGACAGGTCTAACAGAGAAGATGAAGGAAGAAGAACTTCCAGAGTGGAAGCATCTGATTGTGGGATGGGGCCTTTTATGAATGCATCCCTAATGTTATTAGTTGTGTCAAAAGTGATGGGAAAATGTGTCCTAGTATTCTCTTGATGTTTAATGAGACTCTTATTTATTTGTGGACTTGGGATAGAAGAGAGAGGATGGAGTTCATAATCACCCCAGGGTTTTCCACTTCAGTGGAGATAGTAAGAGGCTACCCAATTTCTGGGGACAAAAAGGTATGGGTTTATAGCTTTGCCACAACCACAGGTATTAATGTTTTTGAGGTGTTGATTTGAGATGATTCTCTTGCATCCTTTGTTCCACAACCAATAGGCATTAACAAAGTTTTGAAGTTTTTACCTGTGAGGGATTTTCAACTTTGAGGTGACCTGAGTGTCATTGATTAGTTGGAGAAGAAGAGTTTAAAAGAGTTTATCTGTTTAAGAAGGGGATAGACAAATGTTGAAGAGGAAAGGTGTAATAGGTGAGCCCTGGGGAACATCTATTGCACTGATACATGTTGCAGAGATGACTGATGGTAGGGAGGCAATATGAATCTTGTCCTTGAGAAAGGATTTCAAGCAGTTGAGAGCTATACCCAGATTCATAAATCTTTGGAGCCTTAGCCAATGGTTAACTACATCTAAAGCTGATGAGAAATCAAGAAGAAGCAGGGAAGCACCCTATTGTTGACAACAGAGTTCTTACAGACTACCCAGATAGGGAATAGTGTAGATTCTGTGCTTCTCCCAGTGTGAATCCAAATATATCAAGCAGTAGGTTATTATTTGTTGAAGGATACTCAATAGGTTTAATATGTGAGGTCTTCAGTTCATTTGGGATTTCTCTATGACACTTGAATGTCAAAACCAAATTAACATTTGACCATAATTTTCTGTTCAAAATGTCATGAATGCCAAATCGTTGGAAATAATATTAAAGGTAAGCGTAATGTTTTTGTTTTACATTTGTCATTAATATTGATGTAAAAATATAGTATACTTAATAATTAATTTAGATATTACAGTTTCACGTATTTTATTGGGTGTATGTTATTGTTATAATTATATATATAAATACATTAGAAATAATTATTTTCAAGCAATTTAATTTGTTTCTGTGTATTATTTTATCAGGTTGTAGAGTTTATTGGGGCATTGGGTGTGTGGTGTTTTAGATATATTAATAAATATTAATGTATTGTGTTTTAAGTATATTTTTATTTAAATTGCTATTATTTTCATGAATAATTAAATAGTTAAATAGTTTAATTAACCATTAAATAAATATTAGGGTTGATTGATTTTAATTGTTTTTATTAGAGATATGGGTATTTGATGGGAAGTTTACTATTTTTAGAAAGATTTCTTTATATGAACATTGAGGAATAAAAGTTGCAATAAAAGATTCTTTCTTTTTAAATGTTTAAAAATATTATTTATTGGAAATAAGTGGATTATAATATTTCAAGTTAAATGTATTTTTCAGAAAATGTCCTTTTTCTTAAATATATTGAATACACTTTTAGTTTTTAAAAATTATTTGTAGTTTTAGGGGTTTCAAAATTGTTTCAGAAAATTAAATTCGGATAACACCAACAATGAGAGTTTTTAAACATTTATACAAGTGTGTCAAAATGTAAACTAGATAGAGTTTTACATTTATGTATAATAATATTTTGATATATACAATTTAATAATAAACATAGGATTGTTGTTAGCATGCTTATTGTGATGTACCCAATGAATAATCATTTATTAAAAGATATATATTCTTGGCTTAGGAGAGTAAATTGACACCCCCTACTCTCATCAATATCTATACTTTATTCAATGTTTATAAGGCAGGATTTAGAAGTGAATTTGTTGTTCATTAAAATACATGCATATTACCCAATGTGTGTAGGACTGGAGTTGCAATCGTAAATCATATCCCATCTCAAAATATTCACTTTCCAAAATGTTTGTGGGATTGGAATTAGAATAGTGAATAAGATACTCTCCTACCCCCAAAAGTAGGCACTTTCCCAAAGTTTGCTGGGTTGAAGTTTTAATCTCAATTGGGATCTTCCCCACATATATGGAATTTAAAAATGTTTGTGGGACTGGAGTTAGAATAATTAAACCGATGCTCACAAAATGATGCATTATTGCCAATGTTTGTGACATTGGGGATAAAACAGTAAATCTTGCCCCTCTCAAAAATAAGCCCTTTTCCCAATATTTTCGGGACTTGAGTTAGAATAGTAAAGATGCCTCCAATTCCAAATATTTGATCCTTTCCTAATTTTTATTCAAGAGGGTTTAGAATACTAAAGCTGACCTCCTCCCCTCTTCAAATCTGTTTATTGACTGAAAATCCAAAGGCTACAGGGATGTTATAGTCAGATTTTACACACACAAAGCCAAAGCAATTCAGCAGTTATTGTTACCTGAGCTTACTATAACTTACGCCCCCGCAATGCCCTGCTTATGGCCTCATATACTACATCATTCATGACATTGTCAGTGATTTCACTGATGAAATCACTGATGACATCTCAAATGACATCACTGATTACATCACAGATGATATCATCCAGCAAAGTAAATTTCAATATACTTAATAAAATGCCAATTCAATTTTTTAAAATTAAGAAGACACAGGTGTGCAAGTGGTTGTGTAAGTGGGTGTATGAGTGGGTGTGTTAGTGCTTGTGTGATCCTGTGAATGGGTCAGTGAGTGGTTCTGTGAGTGGATGTGTGACTAGGTGTGTGACTGGCTGTGTGTGTCTGTAAGTGGCTGTGCGAGTGTGTGGTGGATGTATGAGTGGGTATGTAAGTGCGTGGTTCTCTGAGTCTGCAAGTTGGTATGTGAGTAGCTGTTTGGGTGTGTGAATGGGTGTTTGAGTGGTTTTCTGGGTCTCTGAATGGGTGTGTGACTGGCTGTATAGGTGTGTGAGTGGTTGTGTGAGTATGTAGATGTGTGAGTGTGTGGTGTGTGTGTGAGAGCATGTGTAAGTGGCTGTGTGTGTCTGTGAGTAGGTGTTTGACTGATTGTATGTGTGTGTACATGGGTGTGTGAGTGTGTGAGTTGGTGTGTGAGTGCCTGTGTGTGTCTGTGAATAGATGTATGAGTGGTTCTTTGGGTCTGTAAGTGGGTGTGTGAGTGACTATGTGTGTATGAATGGGTGTGCAAGTGGTTTTGTAGGTCTCTGAATGGATGTGTGACTGGCTGTATGGGTGTGTGAGTGGTTGTGTGAGTGTGCAAGTGTGTATGAGAGTATGTGCTGGGTGTGTGAGTGGGTGTGACACTAGCTGTATGAGTGTGTAGGTGGGTGTATAAGTGTCTGAGTACCTGTGTGAGTACCTGTGGGGGTCTGTGAGTAGATGTGTGAGTAGTTCTCTAGGTCTGTAGGGTGGTGTGTGAGTGGCTATATAAGTGTGTTAATGGGTGTATGAGTGGTTTCTGGGTCTCTGACTATGTGAGTGGCTGTATGGGTGTCAACAGTGATGGAATCAGTGATGTCACTGACCATGTCATGAGTGATGTAATAAGTGAGGTCATAAGCAGTGCACTGCTGGGGTGCAAGTTATAGTTAGCTCAGGTAACTATAACTGCTGAATTTCACTGGTTTTGTACGAGTGTAATCTAAGCCTAACTATAACGTTCCTGCAACTTTTGTTTTTTTCAGGGGATTTCTAAGGTTTATTAAATTCTATTTCCTAACTATAACATCCCTGTAACCTTTATTTGTTTCAGTGAATTTCTATGGGACTTTTTTAATGTTACTTCTTGTGAACTTTGGCTTTTTTAATGAATTTCTACATTTTTAATGTTATTTCCTAACTATAACATCCTTGTAACCTTTATTTTTTTGTGAATTTTGAAGAATCTTTAAATTTTATTTCCTAACTGTAACCTGTATCCTTTGTGAGTGGGCGTGTGATTGGTTGTATGGGTCTGTGAGTGGGTGTGTGAGTGGCTGTATGGGTCTGTGAGTGGTTGTATGGATCTGTAAGTGGGTGTATGAGTGGACATATGGGTGTGTGATTGGGTGTGTGAGTAGTTGTTTGGGTGTATTGTAGGTGTGTGAGTGGCTGTATGGGTCTGTGAGTGGGTGTGTGAGTGGTTATGTGGGTGTGTGAGTAGCTCTATGGGTTTGTGAGTGGCTGTGTGGGTCTGTGAGTGGGTGCATTAGTGACTGTAAGGGTATGTGAGTGGCTGTGTGGGTCTTTAAGTATATGTGAGAGGGGCTGAATGAATGTGTGAGTATCGGTGTGGGTGTGTCAGTAGCTCTGTGAGTGACTGGGCCAGAGTGAAACCTCACCTGCCCCTTTATCGAACAAGAATCCACAGTTTTGCAGAAGAAAGTCTACCCAGCAGAAGTAGTTTCTACTGGTTGATTGGTAAGGGCTACCTTTTTGGGTAATAACTTGTGCATATTCTACCCTGCAGCTGCACAATGGACTAAAGGAAATCTCTCCAGTGACCTTGTGTGCATGTAATTTTGGCAATGTGATTGTTCCTCGAGTGTCTTAATCCACAAATCTGTGATAACATGAATCCTTGTCTAGAGAGGAGCACAAGACCTCCAAACAAGGGTACTTCCTCGTAACTATATGAAGTAAGTGCTTCTTTGTTTGGTGTAGATGTCCTAAATTCCTCTGCATCAAGAACGTGTCACCAAAATCAGTGGGAAACGTGCTCAGGGCCTTTTGGTAAGCTGTTCATCAGCATGGGAAAAGGGGGAAAGAACCTTGCATAGTACTAAGGAAAAAGGAGCATGGCCAAATGGGCGGACCTTGCAGATGATTTTGGGCATTTTCATACTCAGCATAATTAAAAGGGAGAACCATGGACTCTGCTCTCAAGACAAGAAATAAAGCCCTCGTCACAGTCACTACAGATTTGATTGTGCTCCAATAGGTCAAGGATGCATGCACCTCCATTAAGGATTTAAGATTGTTTTTCAATCTGGAATAAGAGAGGGAACACAAGTTGGATTCATTTGTGCTTTACAGAAGTGGAGCTTCAACAGGGGCACCTGTTGTGTTTATACTTCAAAGTGCTTCCCGGTGAGGTTTAATTTCTGCGAAATGTGCATCCCAGCCATAACGGACACTTTTTTCCCCCAAGAAGAGCCCACAGTTGTGTGAAAATGTCTACCCAACTGGAGTACTTTCTACTGGTTCATTAGTAAGTGCTACCTCATTGGTAGCTGTCTAGTGCATATTCAACACTACATCGAGCTTAAAGGACCACAAGGTAATGTCTCCAGTGACCTTGTGTGCATGTAATTTTGGCAATGTGTTTGTTCCTTGAGCATCCTCATTCACAAATCTGTGATAACATAAATCTTCAACAAAAAGAGATGATGAGACTACAGAGAGGTAAGTGACCATGAAACAGGGGTACTTCCTCTTCTATTTTTGAACTAAAGGGGAGGGGAGCCATGTGGCCCACCACCACTAGTCAATTTTGGCCCTGAAGACCTCATCCCGGCTTTGTGATCCTGGGTGCCCTGTAGTCCACCCTGGGTACCCAATGTGTAATGCTAGGGACCACAGAGGGAGTATCAATGTCCCTCTGGTCACTGCCAGTTCTTCACCTCCAGTGGAAGCCAGCATTTTTCCCACATGTAGGGAGCAGATGGAAATGCTGCTTCCTGCATGTGGGAGCAATATGTTCATCTGATTTCTTCTGGCCCGGAGGGTGCTGCATGGCCTCCTCCCCCAATTACTTGTTGTGTGCCTCGAGAAAGTGGCAGTCCCTGGGGAAATTTTTAACATCAGAGGGGGATCTGCGTGGCTCCCCTCTTTTTAGATAACAATGCCCCAGGGAGGTGGTGGTCACCAGGGACCTTAAAGATCATAGGAAGGGGCCATCTTGGCCCCCTTCTGTTATTTTTTAAAATATACCCCAGGGAGGTGGTGGTCCCTGGGGCTTCAACTGCGCATATGCCCCTTCCCTTTTTTATAATTTATGCTTGCCATGCGTCTGGGCAACCTGGGGGCTGGAAGATAAACAAGCACTGGAGAAGACGCTTGTTTTTTAAAAAGTTGCTTGCGGTGAATCCATGAATCCATCGCAATTTTCACCACAAGAATTCAATCTTTTTTTAAATTTTTGTTTGAGACTAGGCTGAGTCCGAGTCCCAAGATGGCTCTCAACACTACCTGGTTGAAGTGCTGGCAGCCAATCAGATCTCTGCATGAGATTGGAAAGATTTGAGGTGGTTCCGCACCTCTAGAGATACAAATTTGTTTTTCCTTTAATATCCCCAAAACTACTGAATAGATTTACATCAAATACAAAAAGGGCTCTTTCTGGACCAAGAGGTAACTTTCTGCCAAATTTAGTGCAATTTTGTTCACCGGTTTGGTCTGTAATTGTGTTTGAAATCCATCTAGGAAATTGTATGGGGGAAAAGCATTTTGGGACTCCCCTTCTTTTGGCCCCTGCTTGACAAATCACCCTGAAACTTCCAAGACAGCAGCTGAACTGAGCGTACTACTAATTTTGAATATTTTGTGATGATTCCCAATGGCCCCAAAGTTATTGGAAAAACAAAAAATGCTCTTCCTATGGAAACTAGGTCCTAACTATAACTACCCAATAGTTACCACAGTAGGTAGTGTATGTATATATATATATATATATATATATATATATATATATATATATATATATATATATATCTACTGGCGGTCGCCAGTAGATAGTTATAGTTAAAACCTATTATCCATAGGAAATCCGCGACATTCTATTTGAAATAACGTTGGCGCCGGTTAACGAATCTTCGCGAAAGTTTCCAACTTGTTGGGGCGCTCCGGTCCGCTCCTATCCTGAAAGTCTCGGGTGATACGTCAAGCGGGGGCCGAGAAAAAGGGGGGTCCCAAAACGTGTTTTCCCCATTCATTTTTCCATAGGAACCTTTAGTCGCAGCTACAGCCCGAACTGCTGAACGGAATTACACCAAATTTGGCAAAGAGGTAGCCCTTGGTTCAGTGTCGTGCCTTTTGCTTAAATGGTGTAAACCGTTCAGTAGTTCCTGAGAAAATCAAAAGTAAAGTCACATATATATCTGGGCGGAGCCTAACCACACATGTCATCGTGAGATCTGATTGGCTGTCAGCACTTCATCCTGGAATTTCTGGCAGCCATCTTGGGACCAATATAAATGATAGTACCTCATTGAAATGCATTGTAGTGAATAGAAGATTTTGAGGGTCACCAAAAGGAGAACTATAAAGGGTGATAACAGGCTTTAGTTACATTAGAATTTATTTGTTGACGGTACCATACTAATTTTAGGAATTGTGGTGTATTCCAAGGTGATTTTACCATGTGAAAAACCTTCTGCTGGGATATCATGAATCATGTTTGAGAGAACACTATTTTCTCATGCTTGTCCCATGGAGGTTTGGAAGGTGCTCCAGAAGCTAAAATGAGAGCATATTTTCTGTAAATTCACATTATCTTTCTCACTCATGTGAGAATGAAGTCTGACATTCTCAGTAAAACATGTACATCCAACAAGGGCAGAGACTGTCAGTTGATTCCTTTGTGTTCTACTGCAGCTTCCCAGAGTGTTCTAAAGAACAACTAGAGTGCTAACAGCCTTACTTATGACAAAAGTATGGCACACCTGAAGCCATCTTGATTGGAATAAACTGGTAACACTTAAAACATTTAATTTAAAAAGGAACAAAATGATGGGGTTCATTTTGTCATAGAAATTATGGTTAGTGCTGTAGAAAGAAAAATTAGGACATGTTTCAAGTGTGATCTCAAATATCTTCCTGTTATATTTCAACAGGAGCAGCCTGCCAGTTGATGCCTTTGTGTTCTACTGCAGCTTCCCAGAGTGTTCTAAAGAACAACTAGAGTGCTAACAGCCTTACTTATGACAAAAGTATGGCACACCTGAAGCCATCTTGATTGGAATAAACTGGTAACACTTAAAACATTTAATTTAAAAAGGAACAAAATGATGGGGTTCATTTTGTCATAGAAATTATGGTTAGTGCTGTAGAAAGAAAAATTAGGACATATTTCAAGTGTGATCTCAAATATCTTCCTGTTATATTTCAACAGGAGCAGCCTGCCAGTTGATGCCTTTGTGTTCTACTGCAGCTTCCCAGAGTGTTCTAAAGAACAACTAGAGCGCTAACAGCCTTACTTATGACAAAAGTATGGCACACCTGAAGCCATCTTGATTGGAATAAACCGGTAACACTTAAAACATTTAATTTAAAAAGGAACAAAATGAGGGGTTCTTTTTTAAATAGAAATTATGGTTAGTGCTGCAGAAAGAAAAATTAGGGCATGTTTTAAGTGAGATCTCAAATCCTCTTCTATTTCATTAGAAAATTCTGACATGCAGACTGAAACAATCACTTTCAATACCAGCAGCAGACTACCAGTTAACTCCCTGGTGAGCAGTAGCTTTACTCCAGTGATCTAATGAGCAACTAGAGTGCTAACATTCTGAATTTATGGCAGATGTGAGACACATCTGAATGCCTTCTTGATGGAATCAAAGTAAAAACTGAAAGCATTTCCTACTGAGGAGACTGCAGTAAATGAAGAAATTAGGAAACTTCATAACAAAGAAGTCTTCCAAGATGGCCACCAGTGAAAAAAGAGCCCAAATGTAGCACAAATATTACCCAGATGTAGCCCACATATAGCCCAATGACAAAAGTGTGCAAAACACTTTTTATTTTTAGTTTTTTTGCAGTTTTATGTAGTGCAGACTGGTCAGGTATTGGAGCATTGCATCTTAAAACATGACCCCCTACACTACAAAAACACCACTGCACTATCCTAAACCCTAAAACACTACCCCCAGCACGACCCCCTACACTACCCAAACACCACTGCACTAACCTAAATCCTAAAACACTACCACCAGCACGACCCCTACACTACCCAAACACCACTGCACTACCCTAAAACATGACCCCTACACTACACAAACACCACTGCACTACCCTAAACCCTAAAACACTACCCCCAGCACGACCCCCTACACTACACAAGCACCACTGCACTACCCTAAACCCTAAAACACTACCCCCAGCACGACCCCCTACACTACACAAACACCACTGCACTACCCTAAACCCTAAAACACTACCCCCAGCACGACCCCCTACACTACCCAAACACCACTGCACTAACCTAAATCCTAAAACACTACCCCCAGCATGACCCCCTACACTACCCAAACACCACTGCACTACCCTAAAACATGACCCCCTACACTACACAAACACCACTGCACTACCCTAAACCCTAAAACACTACCCCCAGCACGACCCCCTACACTACACAAGCACCACTGCACTACCCTAAACCCTAAAACACTACCCCCAGCACGACCCCCTACACTACACAAACACCACTGCACTACCCTAAACCCTAAAACACTACCCCCAGCACGACCCTCTACACTACCCAAACACCACTGCACTAACCTAAATCCTAAAACACTACCCCCAGCATGACCCCCTACACTACCCAAACACCACTGCACTACCCTAAAACATGACCCCCTACACTACACAAACACCACTGCACTACCCTAAACCCTAAAACACTACCCCCAGCACGACCCCCTACACTACACAAGCACCACTGCACTACCCTAAACCCTAAAACACTACCCCCAGCACGACCCCCTACACTGCCCGAACACCACTGCACTGCCCTAAACCCTGAAACACCACCCCCTTCACGACCCCTACACTGCCCGAACACCACTGCACTGCCCTAAACCCTGAAACATCACCCCCAGCACAACCCCCTACACTGCCTGAGCACCATTGCTCTGCCCTAAACCCTGAAACACCAGCCCCAGCACGACCCCCTACACTGCCCGAACACCACTGCACTGCCCTAAACCTTGAAACACCAGCCCCAGCACGACCCCCTACACTGCCCGAACACCACTGCACTGCCCTAAACCCTGAAACACCAGCCCCAGCAAGACCCCCTACACTGCCCGAACACCACTGCATTGCCCTAGACTCTGAAACACCAGCCCCAGCAAGACCCCCTACACTGCCCGAACACCACTGCACTGCCCTAAACCCTGAAACACCAGCCCCAGCACGACCCCCTACACTGCCCGAACACCACTGCACTGCCCTAAACCCTGAAACACCAGCCCCAGCACCACCCCCTACACTGCCCGAACACCACTGCACTGCCCTAAACCCTGAAACACCAGCCCCAGCACCACCCCCTACAATGCCCGAACACCACTGTACTGCCCTAAACCCTGAAACACCACCCCTGCACCGCCCCCTACACTGCCCGAACACCACTGCACTGCCCTAAACCCTGAAACACCACCCCCTGCACGACCCCCTACACTGCCCGAACACCACTGCACTGCCCTAAACCCTGAAACACCACCCCTGCACCACCCCCTACACTGCCCGAACACCACTGCACTGCCCTAAACCCTGAAACACCACCCCCAGCATGACCCCTTTACTGCTCGAACACCACTGCACTGCCCCAAACCCTGAAACACCACCCCAGCATGACCCCCTACACTGCCCGAACACCACTGCCCTAAACCCTAAAACACCACCCCTGCATGACCCCCTACACTGCCCGAACACCACTGCACTGCCCTAAACCCTGAAACACCACCCCTGCACGACCCCCTACACTGCCTGAACACCACTGCACTGCCCTAAACCCTGAAACACCACCCCCAGCACGACCCCCTACACTGCCCGAACACCACTGCACTGCCCTAAACCCTAGAACACTACCCCCAGCATGACCCCCTACACTACCCGAACACCACTGCACTACCCTAAACCCTAAAATACTCCCCACAGCACGACCCCCTACACTACCCGAACACGACTGCACTGCCCTAAACCCTAAAACACTCCCCCAGCACGACCCCCTACACTACCCGAACACCACTGCACTGCCCTAAACCCTAAAACACTCCCCCAGCACGACCCCCTACACTACCCAAACACCACTGCACTACCCTAAACCCTAAAACACTAACCCCAGCACGACCCCCTACACTACCCAAACACCACTGTACTACCCTAAACCCTAAAACACTCCCCCAGGACGACTCCCTACACTACCCAAACACCACTGCACTACCCTAAACCCTAAATCTACCCCCAGCATGACCCCCTACACTACACAAACACCACTGCACTACCCTAAACCCTAAATCTACCCCCAGCATGACCCCCTACACTACACAAACACCACTGCACTACCCTAAACCCTAAATCTAACCCCAGCATGACCCCCTACACTACACAAACACCACTGCACTACCCTAAACCCTAAAACACTACCCCCAGCACGACCCTCTTCACTACCTAAACACAACTGCACAATTTGTTACAGGCGTTGCAACGCAGGCCTGTGGTGCTTACTGGAAGTACCTGGTGGGCTGGTTGGGCCCCAGGGACTCTCAGGATTCAAGGTGACCTAATCCCCAACTTAAAACGCGCCACGGGGCGCGTTTGCACAGTGGTGAAGGGAGGGGGCGGGGCCTCAGGTGACATGTGCGCAAACACGCCCTGTGGTGCGTTTTAAGTTGGGGAGCTAATTCCTTTGAATCCTGGGGGCCAACTAGCCCACCAGGTACCTTCAGTAAGCACAACAGAGTTGCGTTGCAGAGAGGTGAAAAAGGTGCGTGGCCTCGGAACGCCTCTCTGCAACTCAGCTCTGTGGTCCTAACTGTAGGTACCTGGGGGCTAGTTGGGCCCCAGGGACCCTCAGGATTCAAGGGGACTTAATCCCGCAACTTAAAACGCGCCATGGGGCGCGTTTGCACACATGTCACCTCAGGCCCCCCTCCCTTCACCACTGTGCAAACGCGCACTGGCTCTGGTTAGTCAGAGTCAGTTACCACCAGTACCCGTCTGAAAAAGTTGTGGGCACAGGATGATTTTGCAACAAGGCCTCTTTCTGCTCCTCTGTTGGTTCTTTCTGCACATCTTTTGCTTCTTTCTGTGCGTTTTTTCTTCTTTCTTCACATGTCCTACCTCTGTTGGCATAGTTAGAAACTAGCATTTAAAAACCTTTGAAATTCACTTAAAAATCATAGGTTTCAGGCACGTTATAGTTAGAAATTAGCATTTAAAAACCTTTGAAATTCACTGAAAAAACCATAGGTTTCAGGCACGTTATAGTTAGAAATTAGCATTTAAAAAACCTTTGAAATTCACTGAAAAACCATAGGTTTCAGGCACGTTATAGTTAGAAATTAGCATTTAAAAACCTTTGAAATTCACTGAAAAACCATAGGTTTCAGACACGTTATAGTTAGAAATTAGCATTTAAAAACCTTTGAAATTCACTGAAAAAACCATAGGTTTTAGGGACAGTTATAGTTAGTTGGACATTGCACTCGTACAAAACCCGTGAAATTCCCCTGTTATAGTTAGTTCAGCTAACTATAACTCGCGCCCCGCAATGCACTGCTGATGACGTCACATATTACATCACTCATGACATGGTCAGTGACATCACTGATGACATCACTGATGACATCTCAAATGACATCACTGATGACATCATCCATGTGATAATTTCATGCATCTTCTCACACCCTAATATAACTTTTGATACACCCACTCTAAATTACAGACTGCCATTCTCAAAACCATAGACACTCCAACACCAAAAACTACATACCCACTCACTGATTCTTAGGTCTACACACACATCCACTCACTCACCTGTACAGTCACTCATACTTACAGTCACTCAGTACAGGACTATCATATGCACTCATACACCTATATAAACACTCACACACCGCCACTCATCCATAGAGGTACTCACACACCTAGTCAGTCATGCAAAAATTAATCACACACCCATTTACTCACCTATACAGTTATACACACACCAGCTCACTTACTCATACAAATACTAGCACATTCTTACGCTCTTATACAATAACTGATACAAGCACACACGCATCCATACAGCCACTCTCACAATAACACACTTTCACTTATAGCCATTTAAATACTCTAACACACATATATACTGCCTTTTACATATGTAGTTACTTGCACATGTACCACTGAGATATACATTCACTCACTAACACACCCATACACACACTCACCCACCCAAGCAGTCCATCACAGATGCACTCTTGAAATCATGCACCCAGTGAATCACCCACTCACACATCTATGTATAGAGTCACACACACCCCACCCACACAAACACTCAGGCAGCCATACAGATACTCAGAGAACCAATCAATAACCCATATAGACACTCATGTAGCTATTCGCAAATCCATGCATCCACTTACACACCAACAAACAGACGGATACAGACATTCACACAGTTTAGTCACTAACCCATGCATTCAGTAAGATACGTTTAATCACTCACTTGTAGAGTCAGTCACTCACGTACTAAATCATCCATTCAGACACTTATACACCCACTCATTCTTCAATACGCCTTTCCCTATATATATTAAACATATTTAAACTTTACAGAAACACACAGTCACTGGATGATGTCATCAGTGATGTCATCAGTGATGTCATTTGAGATGTCATCAGTGATGTCATCAGTGATGTCACTGACCATGTCATGAGTGATGTAATATGTGACGTCATCAGCAGTGCATTGCGGGCGCGAGTTATAGTTAGCTGAACTAACTATAACAGGGGAATTTCACGGGTTTTGTACGAGTGCAATGTCCAACTAACTATAACTGTCCCTAAAACCTATGGTTTTTTC